>CM052707.1:101708316-101739701 GCA_028551405.1 Uromys caudimaculatus
TTATCTACACCCCTCAGGACAGAGACACCCTAACCTCACACAGACCTCCACAGACCTCCACTGCAGACACATGGGTGGGGCTGGAGTGTAATTATGCCTAATTTGCATGTTTGCATATTAGTCAGAACAGCTGCAACTTTTGCTACTCGTCCCTGGGAACTGAGAGGTTGGGGCTGGCCGTCCTCACTTGGCCTGTGTGTAGCCTCAGATTCTGGAGTCTCTGCCCCTGAGAATTGCCCTCCTGGGAACCTTGGGAGTTGCTTCCCTCTGAGGCTCACAGGGGCGGCTCTCCCCACCTTGCCTTTCGGACATCCACATCAGTTCCCAGCATGGGAAGGAACAGACTTCTGAGGTTTTCTTCAGGTGCTCTGCTCTGAAAACTCCTTTTAAAAAAAAAAAAGTTGAGAACCAGAGATCAGAATCCCAGAATCCATCTGAAACACCTTGAGGTCCTAGGTCCCCCAAATCCCAGAAATGTCCCCACATCCTGTATTCAGGACAGAAGCCTGGGGCCCCTCAGCAGTCCAGCCTTGGAGCACCAGCTACAGGGCCTTTGCACATGCCTCCAGACTTATCTTTGGAAAGGCCCTTTTGGTGATCTCAGACCAGTTGGAAACCGAGGCACAGAACTATGAGGCCACATGCTTATGGTCACACAGACTCTAATCCAGACTGCTGGACTCCCAGGAGACTGGGAAGAAATGGAGTGGGGTTTGGGGCCTTCCTTTGTGCACAGGCGGAAGACACCACCTAGTGGTATCTCTGTCTGTGGTTGTCGGTCTCATCAGAGGATTTCTTTCAGATTACAATTTACAGTCTACGATGAGGAAAATAAAGCAGGAACTCAAGGCTGGAGCTGATGCAGAGCCCATGGAGAAGCCCTGCTCATTGGCCTGCTCCCTGTTGCTTGATCAGTCCAAAAGCAAGAGATGGGGGTGTCCTTCCTGTCTACCCTGCCTTTGACCCCTGCGGATCCTAGTCTTGTTCCCGTTCCTTCAAGTTCTTAGACCGATGAAACCACTGCAAACACTGGCCCCCAGGAGGGAGGTGGGAGGCCACACTGGGACCTCCCCCCACCCCAAGTGCTCCAGGATGGGACTGCAATTCAGATCCTGTCCACTAGATGGCGAACGACACTCAGAAACGCTCCATAGTGCACGGCGTGCGGCTCGGTGTGCGCAAGCGCAGTTCGTAAGTATACCTGAAGGCACCGGTGCAGATCGTGGACACGGAGCTCGCGTGTTCAGAGAGTGAACTTGTACTTCGTGCATGCCACGAGCGACATCCACGCCGAGATCCACCACTCCAGAGAGAATCTTAGTGTGCGCTCGCCAAGCATGCTTGTGCTTATAGAGCATGTTGGTGCGTACACTCATGTTAGGCAAGTTTGTGTCCCAGAGTCTCAGTTCATGCTCATATTCCATGCACAAGCCCTTGTGTCCTCTGTTCTGGGCGATCCTTATGCTGGGAACCACATCGGGTGAATAGTAGGTCCTCATGGACTGGCCAGGCTGCAGCAGGCACATGAGCCCCAGGATCCTTCCACCCCCACCCCCACATTTCCATGGCTCTTGCCTCGGCTCATAACCTCGAAGAGGAGCATAGTTTATGTCTCAGTTTACCTCCGTTGTCCTAATTTCCACCTTCGACGCTTCCTCCATATGAGGTCTGTCACTGCTGGGAAGCAGTGTCCCCCCTTTGTATCTAAAGTCAGAGGAGGCCTAACTGGTTACAGGATGTGTTTATGATAATGGAACCCCCCTGCCTGAGTTCCACAGCATGTTTTTCACCAGGGAACTTCTGCTAAACAGAGATCAGTCTTGGGCCAGAGGAGTGGGCTGTCTCCCTTGTCTCTCAGGCTGAGCTCTTGTTCATCCCACAGGGTCCTGGGACATTGGCCTTCCATCTAGAATGCCTTCTGTGGTCATCTGGGAGCAAATGTACTATGAGCTGTTGGGGGATTTAGGCCGTGTGTCACCTCCTGGCCGCCTTTGCTGGCCACTGGTTGGTTGAACCTGCAGACAAGAGTTCATTTATGACTGGCCAGCAGATCTCCAGATGTGCACGTGTGACCATTCCTGGAGTCCTCAGGAGTGCGCAGGGAGAAAGCTCTCCAGATTCCCGGCCTGTTCTGGTCACCCTTTCTTCCTCCCACCCATGTCTGTTGTCACCAATGGTGATCATAGGCCATCTCCTTGGCAACAGCAGCCACCGGGTCAGTTGTACCATCGACCACAGCTCACCCTTGCAGCCCCAACACTGGACACAGAAGGTGATCAGGTTGGGGACCAGTTAGGGTGTCAGGGAGGACCTGTGGGAGCAGGTCAGGAGCCTTAGGCAGCCCCTGGAGTAGGTCAGCAGAGTCAGTAGGCTCCTGCAGATCAGTGCCTAGGCCTAGGCCTCAGTTTCCTCACACACTCAGCCTCTGTGATCTTTAGATTCTGCATCCAGGCCTGGCCACTTGCTATGTGGACAGTGGTCTGGCTGGGGGGAGGCTCAGTCTTAATCCCAGTTGCTGGCGACTAAGCCAGGTCAAGGGGTCACTGGAAAGCAGTGACCAGCAAGCGCACTGCCATAGCTCTTAAGCAGTCAGCTTCTTGACAGTCTCATTGCTGTTATCTCTTGAGATGCCAACCACGGATACTTCTAGAAAAATCTACCAAGATTTCATCATTATTGTTCCTGAGCAGGCTGCCATTTGTATTTCTAGAAGATTCTATCAACCTAGCTCTGGAGCAGCTCTCCACCTTGGCTTCCAGAACATCCCATACCTGCTGATTCTGGAAGCTCCCACCTTTGTATCTCCAGACAGCTGCTCACTCCAGGTACCAAGGCTGAGATGCAGGTCTGGGGAACTTTACGGAGGGGACTCTGGTTCCTGTTGGTCCCTGGTAGGGGAAGCTGAGAAGGGGCCGGTCAGGCAGGCATATAGGGCTGGCCTTTTCCCAATAATGCATTTGGATAAACCCTGGAATGGGGTGGGGGTTGAGGGTCTGCCCAGGAGGAAGGGTAGGGAGGACAGAAGCCAACGTCCACCATCTTTCCTCAGTTTCTCTACTTGGGCAGACACATAGATGGAGTAGATACCAAGTCCTATAGGCACTGATATTTCTGATAGGTCAGGCCTCTTGCTTGGGGCCACACAGCCAGCAGATGGGGGCCATGGAGGACAATTTTTGATGAATGAAGCTGAGGGACTAGGCCCCAATGTCCAGGCAGGCTGCTGGCCCTTTAAGAGCCTCATTTTGGCACTGCCTGGGGATTATTGATCGGGAGCCTTGGAAACAAGATTAGATTATTGGGCTGAGAACGGCAGCCTGGGGGCCTGGGAAGGGGGAGGGCTTCTTGTAAATGACTACAGGGGTACTGGGGGCTCATTCCTGGGGCCTCTCTAGATCCCATGTTCCCTGGAACCTGGGGAGGGTGTTACAATTTGGAAGAGTGGCTGTATCTTTCTCCAAAGTACCCTGGCTAGAAAGTAGTTTTAATGCGCACCTTTATTGAGTACTTAGTCTGTGTGGTAAGGCCGGGATATTTCAGCAATCCTTGCATAATTGTGTGATTCCAGGGCATTGCAGGTATGCCCTTCAGAATAGTCTCCATCCTCAGTGTATGCCTGGGATGGAAGAAACTAATCCCATTCCACAGGAGGGGAAACTGAGGTCCTTAAGGGAGGTTGTCTGTCTCACTGTCTAGGTAAGATGGCTCTGTATACAGCAGAAGCCCAATAAATGCACAGCTGGATTAGGAGTACTGGACCAGCTTTGGGCGCCCCACCTCAGGGTATCGGGGGACCCTGTGTTCCTCCACACTTTTTAAGGTTCCTAGCTCACCCAAAGACAGAGCTGTGCCAGCCCCTCACGGATTTCTTCCTAGAGTCCCTGATACTTTGTCACCAGCTAAGGAGCTGAACTGTCTACACTGGCCCCTCATAGGTTCATCTCTGTGTCCCCTTCAGACAAAGGGACTGACCAAGGACAGGGGACAGAGAAGACTCAGGAGACACCGGGGTCCCTGTGAGCAGCCAGTAGCCTCTATGCTGGCCTCTGGCCATCTGGCAGGACTCCGAGGACAAGCAGGGCCAGCTGTCTGTTGAGGGTCACAGATGGGGAAACTGAGGCCCTGCAGATGGGGGCATGGAAGCCTTCAATCTATTTTTGTTTATTTTTGAGACTAGGTCTAATGTAACCCAGGCTATCTTAAAACTCCAGATCCTCCTGCCTCCACCTCCCAGTACTGGAACACTAAGAATGAATCTCCAGGGCTGGTTTCTGTGGTGGTGGGGGATGGGGAGGGGCTGCAGGGCTTTGATCAGGCTAAGCAAACAGATGCTCTGCTGTTGAGCCCAAACTCTGGCTGTAGCCACACCTCCATCTTTCTTTCTTTCTTTCTTTCTTTCTTTCTTTCTTTCTTTCTTTCTTTCTTTCTTTCTTTCTTTCTTTCTTTCTTTCTTTCTTTCTTTCTTTCTGTTTTTTCACGACAGGGTCTCTCTGTGTAGCACTGGCTGTTCTGAAACTCACTCTGTAGACCAGGCTGGCTCAAGAGATCCACCTGCCTCTGCCTCCTGTGTGCTGGGGTTAAGGGCGTGGGCCTCCACCGCCCACTACCCCCATCTATTTTTAGGTCATTCACAGATCCATGTCCGGTGGACCCCAGCCAACTGGTCAAGGAGGGAGTCAGTTAAACAACAGAAGAGACAGACAGTCTGCAGGGAAGTGTGCTTTGGGAGGGCTTCCTGGAAGAGGATTTTTAAAATGAATTAATTGCCGGGCAGTGGTGGTGCACGCCTTTAATCCCAGCACTTGGGAGGCAGAAGCAGGCAGATTTCTGAGTTCAAGGCCAGCCTGGTCTACAGAGTGAGTTCCAGGACAGCCAGGGCTACACAGAGAAACCCTGTCTCGAAAAACCAAAAAATAAAATAAAATAAAATGAATTAATTATCTACATGAGTGTTGGGCCTGCATGCACGTGTGTGCTGCATGCATGCCTAGTGGCCATGGTAGGGTTAGAAGACAGGGATGACTCCCTTAGGGCTGGAGTTGCAGATGGTTGTGGAAGCCACTTCTCTACCCCCAGAAAGAGGAATTTTAAGTTGTATGAGAAGAACTCAGTTCTTAGCAGAAGCACAGGGAATATGAGAGAGAAGGTTCTGGAGACCATGTTGCCTGGAGTCTTGTGCAATTTCCTGAGAAGATGGCTCTTGCTCTGTAGTGTACTGAGGAAGACAGGAGGCTAGGGACTAAGAGACAGATGACTGGGTGTTGAGGATGCACCCAGGGCTTGCACATGCTAGGCAGAGGCTCCACCCCTGGCCACACCCCCAGCCCCTCACTGGGGGATCCTAGGCAGGGCCACATTTCACTGGTGGCTAAGCTGAGGGGTCATGACAACATATGGAAGGGACAGTAGTGTGGACGTCCTACCCATGCTCCTAGTCATCCTTCCAGGGGGACACCTCAGTGAACTCTGGGGGGCCCTGGCTCCTGGGCAGTAGCAGGGCTTCTAGCCCCACACCGCAACAGTAATTAAGGGCTCTGGGCATCCCCACGGTGTGATGTATGTGTGCCTTAACTAATCATTTATTAGGTCACTGATGGCTCGTCAATATTAATTCATTTATTTAAACAACTCGGTCCTGTAATGAAGATGTTGTCTGAGAAGGGAGGCAGGCAGGCGGGGATGGGGTGTGTGTGATGCTGGCTAGGGGTGTGTTCAGAGATAACTGGGCATGTTGGAGTGATGTGACTGCCCTAGCTGGATGCCCCACTTGTGCAGGTGGCGAGGTCCAGGCCACAGTAGGGGCAGCTTCTGGACCTCTTGTGCAGGTGGGTCCAGCAGGGGCGCTTACCTTGACCCATCTAGACACTCAGTGGTCTGTGAGGCCTGCTTCTCGGTCCTGCCCCAGGCAGGCATGTGGCTGCCCAGAAGCTGCAGAAGAAGGTATCTGAGTCCACTGCTCAGTGGATTTGTCACCATAGGACATCTAAGAAGAGCAGCTGCAGCTGGAGAGGTGGCTCGGTGGTGATGAATGCTGGCTTCTCTTCCAGAAGACCCGGGTTTTGTTCCCGGCGCCGACATGGCGGCTACAACATCTGTGTCTCCAGCTCCATTGCAACCGATGCCCTCCTCTCGAGTGGTTCCTGCACAAATACGCCCGAAGGCAGGGCACCTACACACATAAAATGAAAATAAATAAAATCTAAGAACAGTAGTCAAGGCTGCCAAAGGCTCAGTGAGTAATGTGTGTGTGTGTGTGTGTGTGTGTGTGTGTGTGCGCAGGTCTTGTGACCCAAGTTCGAATTCTGGAGGCCATATAATGGTTGTCCTCTGCCCGGCACATGTGGTCCATGGCCCACACATGAGCACACACACAAAATAACAAAAATTAGACTGCATGGAGATGGTAAATACGTGTCACAGCACTTAGGAGGCCGAGGCAGGACTGTTGTAAGCTTGAGGCCTGCTTGGATTAGTAAGACTCCGTCCCTGTGGCTCCCCAGTGCTCTGGAGTGTGGCCTGAGCTGGCTTCTGTGCCTCCATGGGTCTCCCAGCTCACTCCAACCTCAGGGGCTTTGCTCCTGGGCCATGTTACCCTGAGACAGCACCTGCCAGAGTTCCTGTGCTCCCAGGAAGGGTCAGGCACTATGTCACCTGCTGACCCCAGGGCCCTTGGTCATCTCACCACCACCCAGGTCCCTAGTTATGTCCCCCATGAGCCCCAGCTTCCAGAGTTGGGCCAGTTCATCTGCTCATCCAGATTTTGTTAGACTGAATCTCACTCTGCGGCTCAGGCTCCCCGCTTCCCCTGGCTCCCGAGGGCTTCGATGACAAGTGAAGGTGCCCCAGTCGGGCTGTCCTTATCTGTGATAACTCTGGATGAGGGCCACAGAGGCCAGGCACACAGCTGTGAGGCTGAAGGCGGAAGACCCTGTGGTGCCTGACTTCATAAGGGGGCTGGAGCATAGAGAGTTCTTTTCAGCTGCCCGAGGTCACACAGCCTAGAATTGAGGTCCTGACATTTTTAACACGCATCTCAGTGTGGTTCTTTCCTCTCTGTGGCCCGCCAGGGCTCCCCTGTGCCCACAGGACCACACACTGAGGCCCAGCCCTTAAGACCAGCAGGCACCTTTCTCTACCCCATCCTGCTCTTATGGACAGGGTTATCCCCATTCTGAAGGCTAGCCTCCAGGCACACCCTGCAAGATCCTGGCTAGATGGAATCTCAGATCTAGCCCCCAGCAGAAGAGTTCCAGGATTGAAGATGAGGTGTGTGGGGTGGGGAGAAACTGAGGCTGGGCAACACTAGTCAGCAGGCACTAAAGAAAAACCACCATGACACTGATGGTGATGATGACCACAGGACTTTCAGCTGACCATGACACCAGGGGACACACGGGGGCTAACTCATCAGACACCCCTCTGTGCTAGGGGACGCTCCCTGGGTGGCCTGAAACCATACTAATGTGACAAGACTCAGGCAACAGATGTAGGCAGAGCCAGGATCTGGACACTAAGTCACAGAGTGTTTCAGGTGGCGAGAGGATGGTGGCCCAGTTTGTCTTTAAGATATGTCCTACCACTCTTGGTGCAGGTTGTCGCAGGGGCCACTTAGACACCTGTGGCACTGGGGATGGTGAGCTGGCATGGTGGGCAAAGGCACCTGTCACCAAGCCTGAGGACAACTTGAATTCAGTCCTCAAAACCCATAGCATAGGACACAACTGACTTCTGACTGTCACACATGTGTGTGACAGATGGAACATTATTTTTGGTGTTTTGTTTGATTGTTTTTTTAGGATTTTTGTTTGTTTTGAGGCAGGGTTTCTCTGTGTAGCCCTGGCTGTCCTGGAACTCACTCTGTAGACCAGGCTGGCCTTGAACTCACAGATCCACCTGCCTCTGCCTCCCGAGTGCTGGGATTAAAGGCGTGTGCCACCATGGTGCAGCTTATAAGGTTTGTTTTTTTTAAAGAAAGATTAAAAGTTTTTGACTCAGCATGCATTTATTAAGCACCCGATGCTACCAGGACCATGACAGAGCAGCTGGCTTGACTTTCGGTTTGTTCTTGGCCTGCGTTTGCTCAGCAGGTCTGAGGTTGTCCACGCTGTGTACCAGACACCTCAGTCTAGCTCAGGTTCCACATGTGCAGGTAAAGTTACGGCAGAGCCCGGAGGCCAGGAGTGGGTCTGTGTGGCTACCCACGGTTCTGTTCCAGACCTGACCCTGGTGGCCTTGCCCTTCCAAGAGGGAACACAAGCCTGGGGCCAGGGCATTAAAGTTAACTTCCTGTAAACAGGCTTGATTAGCACTCTCCAGCCCCACATAAATTAATCGTGGCCAGCCATGGAGGCCCAAACTCGATCGATGGTGCGGCTCGGCAGTTCCCGGACTGTCCAGCCCATCCGTCACAACGCGGGCGGCTGCTAACAGCTTTATCTTCTCCGGCCAGGCAGGGTGGGGGGGTGGACAGAGGGGTTGGGGCATACAGCAATCCTCCTCGGACACTCTGGTCAGATCTATAAATATGTTGTTGCTCAGAGCTCAGGGCGTTGGCCAGGATCCTGAGAGACATGACTGTGAGTTCTGGGCTAGCCTGAACTACAGGATGAGTTCAAGGTCAGCTTGGGCTATATAGGGAGGTTGGTTGTTTTGTTTGTTTGTTTTCCTGAGACAGGGTTTCTCTGTGTAACCCTGCTATCCTGAAACTCTGTGTAGACCAGGCTGGCCTGGAACTCACAGAGATCCACCTGCCTCTGCCTCCCCAGGGCTTGGATTAAAAGTGTGTGCTACTACCACCGGGCCATAGGGAGTTTTATTTTATTATTTCATCTATCTATTTGTTTGTTTGGGGGCTGAGTCTCACTGTGTAGCCCTGACGGCCTTTGAACTTCCTACTGTGTGGATCAGACCAACTTTGAGTTCACAGAGATCTGCCTGTCTCTGTTTCTTAGTGCAGGGATTAAAGGTGTGTGTTCTCACATCTGGCTGGGGTATGGTGTCTGCATTTGGGGGCAGTAAGAGAACAACTTTTAGAGTTGGTTCTGTCTTTCTGTCTTGCTGCAGACCTGTCCTGTCTGGTCCGTTTGCTCCCGGGTAGCTGGTGAGGCGGCTCTAGTTGGTGTTCCAGCTTTGCCTCCACCTCTCTGTAGAGGGGCTGAGGGTACGGCGGTGTCCCATCACATCCCGAAGTTTGCGTGGGCTCCAGGGGTCAGTCAGGTAGTCGGGATATTAGTGAATGAAGTGAGAACTTCTGGTTTCTTTGAAAAGCCACTTATGTCAAATGATGTTTTGCTCACAGGTGCGGGGATGTTGCCGTAACAGACTCGTGAAGGCCTCGTGGTGAAGGAGGAGAAACATGACCCTGCGGACAGTGGTGTTCCAGCGTGGTTCACGGTCCTCTTCTTTGCTGTTCTTCCCTGATGACAGGAGTGTATTGGTTCACCTGACATTGTGTTGCTGAGCTCTGTTTGTGGTGACTTCATAGAGAGAAACTCGCCAAAGAACTTCTGATGTTCCTGTAGCTTCTTGCTGCTTTGGCAAGCCTTGTGGTTTCTTATAATGAACTGCCCCTGCTGGTTCACGCGTGGCGTCTGCCGAGTGGGCTGGTCTGAGGACAAGGAAGATGGGACTCTCCCCAAAAGAACAATTTCTAAACAGCTTCACTTTTCCCGTACCCTAATAACCTTTCTTTCTTTTTTTTCTTCTTGCTCCGGACACTGTAGCTGTCATCAGACACCCCAGAAGAGGGCGTCAGATCTCATTACAGATGGTTGTGAGCCACCATGTGGTTGCTGGGATTTGAACTTAGGACCTCTGGAAGGGCAGTCAGTGCTCTTAACCGCTGAGCCATCTCTCCAGCCCCACCTAATAACCTTTCTTTGTCATTACATCTGGTGGGTGGTGGGCTAGAGGAGAGGTTAGCCCTTATTAAAGTAGGCTGTGAAAAATAAACACTTACAAGTGAAGGCTGAGCTGTCTCCCCAGCTCTGCATAAAGAATTTGATGGAAGCCCATATAGAGAGTTCAAGGCCAGTGTCGGATAGATATAGCAAGTTTGAGGCTGTTCTTAGCTACACAATGATTAGAGGCCAGTCTGGGCAACAAAGGGAATTTGAGGCCAGTATCAGTCACATGAAGAGTTCAAGGCCAACCTAGGCTACACAGTGAACTTGAGGCTAGCCTGTACTATGTTCAGTGCCAGCTTAGGCTTCATGAGGCCCTATCTCAAAAACAAACAACAACAAAAACCAAGGGAAAAAAGTGTTAGCCTAGGGTTACAGTGGGGGACAAGCTTGACCCAATTCCCAGCAGCTGCTCCAGGCTAGGCAGCCCCCTAGACACTGGCCTCTGTTCAGAAGGGCTTCAAGAAAATCATTCTGGAAACAGGCAGCTAACTGGTATACCCCATATCCCTCCACCTTAGGTGTATAGATGCCCTGGCCCCAGGGCCCAGCACTAGGCCAGACAGAAAGGCTGTATTAGCTGAACATATACTGCATTCTCTGCTTCTAAGCCTCAGTTTCCCCATCTGTGGCATCTGAGGGTGCAGGAACTTGCAGATAAGGCAGAGCCTGAGTCGAAGCGCTCTCTGGCTGAGCCTGATTGGCACTGGGCAAACAACAGGGATCATAGCAGCAACATTGCCTTCTGGCCACAGTAGGAGAGGCCCCTGCAGGTCCCAGGATTGTGAGCCTTCAGCTTTTGGCCTGAAGTTCTAAGGAAAAAAGGAAACGCTCTGAGCCCTGCCGAAATGGCTCATGCCTGAGATCCCAGCACTCAGGAGGCAGACAGGCAGATCTCTGAGTTCAAGGACAGGTACCGCTGCACTGTGAAACCCTGTGTCCCAAAAATAAAAATAAAAAAGTGCAGTGGAGTGCAGTGGGCAGGGCGTCCAGCCAACATGCCCGAGACCCTGGGTTATATCCCAGCACCACAGAAAGCAGGAATGGGGTACATGCCAGGCACCCCAGCACCAGGCAGGCAGAGGCAGAACAATCAGGAGCTAAAGGTCATTTCTGGCCGACCTGGGCTACACAAGACCCCATCTCAACAAAAGCTGAATGTGTTTGGAAACTGACAGGCATGGCAGGAGGACCCCTGCTTTTCTGAGCCCGTGGGTGGGTTCGGCCTGTAGTAGTAAGTTCTTATAGGGCACCCCAGGTGGCTCTGTCCATGGAGCTATGGCTGGAACAAAAGACATGAGTGACATCCACAGAAGCCCTGGACCCTGATGTCCTTTCTACCCTTTCTCAGAAATCCCCCTGTGGTAGACACTCAGGTTCCAGTGTCTGTCCCCACGCCCAGCCTCCTCATGATGCCCCCATAAGAAATGCTGTCCCTACGTGGGCTGCACTGCAGCCCAGCCTGGCCACCTTGCCATCTTGTTTTCTCTCCTTTGGTGACTCTGGGGCTGTGTTGAGCTTCTCAGCCAATGTCACCTCACTCCACCTGGTATCTGGAGTCCTCTCTACACCAGAGGGAGACAGTGCCTTTGCTCAGGGTCTGGTCAGTCCAGAGCTCAGCCTGTAGAGCCAGACTAGACACAGCGGGCCTACTTCTGCCCAGTGAGACATTTCTGAGTGTCTCAGGAAGGGAACTGGGCCACCCTCAGCTCAGGGACCTTCTTTTTTTTCTTTGTTTTGTTTTGTTTTTCGAGACAGGGTTTCTCTGTATAGTCCTGGCTGTTCTGGAACTCACTCTGTAGACCAGGCTGGCCTCGAACTTAGAAATCCACCTGCCTCTGCCTCCCAAGTGCTGGGATTAAAGGTGTGCACCATCACTGCCCGGCTGCTCAGGGACCTTCTAATGTGACTCCGTTGGTGGCCCTAGGTAGCTCAGTGGTCCAGTTAGGGATGACAATATTTGGGCCCACACTTCATGGGCCAGTGACTTACATTGACGACATGTAACTACTGACCTGTGTGTCCTTTCTCTGTCCTGGGTCACTCTGTGTTTCAGAAGAGGAATCGGGGGGGGGGGGGGTCCTAGATGCCTGCATGCAGTGACAGTCATGAGGGCTAGGCATGCTGGGAGAGAGAAGGCTCTGAAACCACAGACAATACCTCAAAGGAACAGCCTTGGGCCTGTCTCCTGCCCCCACAGTGCAGGCCTTTTTTCTAGAGATTGATGGTGCACACTGTCACAGGGGGAGCAGCAAAGCGGCCCTGGAAGTGTGTGACTTGGCTTTTCCACATGAGGCTCAGGCCTGGGTCTATGATCTGCATAGGTGGCTGCAGCCTTGGGTGTTAGTAGGGGTGACTACGTGTGTGGGGAGGATTGGGTCAGATGCGCGTGACGGTCAGAGGACAACTTTCTGAAGTCAGTTCTCTCCCGCTTTGGTTCCAGGGCATCACACTCAGGTCCTTCGGCTTACACGGAGGCCTCTCTCTGGCCCTGATGTCTTAATGATCAGGGCAGGAGTTGGGAAGATGGCTCAATAGGACCTGAGGGTAGTCCCCACGACCCCCCCCCCCCCACAAAAAAAGCCAGACATAGTGACCTGAGCCTGGGATACCAGAGCTGGAGAGGCCAAGGCAAGAGGAGCTCTGGGGCTCTCCAGCCAGCTAGTCTACCTGAATCAAGAGTTTCCAGGTTCATGGAGAGACTCCTTGAGGAACGACACCTAAGGTTGTGTGGGTGTGTGTGTGCATGCGCACACCCACAGGTGCACACACATGAGCACATGCAAAAGAAATGAAGGGTACTCAGTGCCCAGATCTGAGAGTCCTCATGGCCCCTGAAGGAGCCCATGCTGGGTGACGCATCGGAAGCTGCCCGGTCACTTCCTGTCAGCCATGGCTCATGTGTGTGGTTCCTTGGTGCAGAGCACTCTCCACCTATACACCCGTGCCCAAGCTCGGTGGGCTCTGCTGCATGCAGCGGGATTGCTGGGGACCCTGGGATGCTGAGTGTCACCTAGGAGCTTGCACTCTGGTGAGGTTTTGCAGAAAGCTCTAAGACATTGCTTTTCATACCTCGGTCCCACAGGAGGGCCCCTTGCTGTTCCCCCGCACCTTTGACCTGACAGGCTCAACTGACACAGGTCCCACAGGTGTCTGTCTCCCAGCGAGAACGTAACACCTGTCCTGTTTCCGCTCCCTGACCTTCGAGCTTAGTGGTTTCCACATCCGTGGGTTCCTGTCTGTGTCTCCCCTCACAGCGTGCCCACATCCTTGGGGTCTCCCCACATCTGCCCCCCACTCTGTGTCTGGCGAGCTGTATGCTTTCAGGCCTCTCGGCTAGCACATCAGAATCACGTCAGAGAAACTGAACACAACCATGGAGCAATAGAACTTTATTAAAAAAAGAAAAGAAAAGAAAAGAAAAAACGAGGAGCCAGATGTAGCTCTTGGCCAGAGTTTGCAACTCCTGGACTTTCCCCAACATCCATCTCAGGGAATCTTTTCTACATACAACATGGATGCTTGCTCTGTTCTAGACCTTTCTACAGATTGGCATTGTTTAGACAATGGTCCCACCCACTCCTCTGAGGCAGAATGAAATGTCTTTTAAAGATTTGGAGCTAACCTGCCCTCTATCACCCCCCTTCCATACACAGGTAAGTGTGGGCAGAGGTACCCCATGGAGCCAGAGAAGGGCTTCGGGTGGCTGCCTTATTCATTGAGATAGGGTCTTCACTGAAACTGGGTTGAGACTGGGAACCTCCTGCCTTCACCTCCCCAGTTCTGGGATTACATGTGTGCACAGACATGTTGGCCAGCTTTTTAACCTCTGTCTGGGCCCAGGTTCTCACGCCTGCCCGGTGAGCATGTTACCCAGTGGGCCATCTCTGAAGCCCACACCACAATGGTAGATTTTGAGATCCCTGACCGCATCAGAGCCAAAGAACTTCCCACAGTCCATCTGGGGTGAGTCCACATGTGGCTCACAGACCTGACCCCCAGGCTGGGACCCTCCCTGCTCTTGGGCTCTTGGGCCTATCTGGACTCACGCTCTCTCTCCCTGGCACAGACGGTGATGTTACAAGGATGGCAGAAAGATGGGCCGAGCCCAGGCCAGCCGATCAATAACTCCATCAGGACAGGCCCAGCGGAAGCCAGGCCCTTCCCCGCCCTCCTGGGAACGGATAAGCCCCAGGAACCCTCTTGAGAGACGCTGGGCACCCGCCCGTGCCAGCAGGCCATCCTATCTCCCGTGGAAGTGGCCAGCTCCTAAATTGCCCCATCGGGCTGCTCCGCAGGCCCACATTGAGGCCTTTAATAGCGGGGACTTAATGTTTTATTGTTGGTTTTAAAAGCGTAATTAGTTGGAGTGTAAACAGAAAAAAAACCCTGCTTAATTAAGAATTTTTAAACAGGGGTGTATAACTGCCGGAAACGTCGACGAACCCTCAGGTACCTTCATAAAATCGATCCGGGATGAGGCTGGGAGCGGAGGGGACAGGCAGGGCACTGGGGACACTGCCAGAGGAGACACTGTGAGGGATGTGGCTCATCCCCTCTGGCTGGGACCCCAGGGAGTTGGTTCTTTATGACCAGGGTCAGGGTTTGATGGCTTTTACGCATTGGTGGAGGTGACAGTTGGCCAGATAGCGGCCACGTGGTGCGGAGGTGGCCAGAGCCGAGTCCTGTGATCCTCGGGGTGGCCAGTGGCACACAGCAGCATGGATAGTGACCTGCAGTCCCTCTGGGTCACCTCCCCAACACTCCGGCCTGTCTGAGTCAGGGGTGAAGCCTCAATATGCTATTGATTTTTTTTATTTTTGTGTGCACTTGTATGTACATGTGCATGCCTGTGTCACATGTTGTATGTGTGTGTGGAGGGTGGAGGCCAATGTCATGTGTTTTCCTCCCACTCTACCTTGTTTTGGAGTCAGAGTCTCTCACTGGCCTGAAGCTCAGCTCAGCTGGCTGGTAGCAGTGGCCTGGTGATCCTTCTGTTTCTGTCTTCCCAGTGCTGGGATGACAGACACTCACTACCACGTGCAGCTGGCGCTAGGCATGGACGGGGTCTTCCTGCTTACTAGGCAAGCCTTTGCCTCCTGCCCCCTCACCGAGCCTCCACTCACCCTCACCGAGCCTCCACTCACCCTTCACTTCCCTTTGCTTTGCTTTGTTTTTTTGTTTTGTTTTGTTTTGTTCTGGTTTTTTTTGTTTGTTTGTTTTTTGGTTGTGTTTGTTTGTTTGTTTGTTTGTTTGTTTTTGAGATAGGGTTTCTCTGTGCAGCCTGGCTGTCCTGGAACTCTCTCTGTAGACCAGGCTGGCCTGGAACTCACAGAGATCTGCCTGCCTCTGCCTCCCAAGTGCTGGGATTAAAGGCATGCATCATCATGCCTGGCAAGCCTCTTAGTTTTAAGAAATATATTATTGATGTTGCTTGACCCAGGATCTAACTCTGTAGTTCAGACTGGCCTCTAACTCTGAGATCGCCCTGCCTCAGCCTCCGAGTACTGAGATAACCAGGCGCACAGGCACCACTATGCTGCTGGAGGGGAAGGGGTGTGTAGTTACTCAGTTCAGAGATCTCATTTACAAAATAATCCAGACGTGCCGCACGGTCTATCACAGGTTCTCTTCTGAGCTGGGTACCACCTATAGAATGACTGGGCCCAGGCTGCAAACAACCGACTCAGCAGTCTAGAGCCTGGAGAGTCACAGAACACACAGGTTTCGTTCACTTTAAACCCTCCGAGACCCTCCTCTGGGTCTTGGGTTATACAAAGACCTGGGACAAGGAAGGCCTGGACTGGGGTCACTGCGGCCAGTGTAAGCCAAACTGCAGCTGCCAGACTTCTGCTGAGGCATGAGGCACAGTACTCTCCCCTTTCACAGGAGTGAGCAAGGCCCAGGGGCAAGCTAGGTTGGCTTGGGATCCAGTTCTGCCCGGTTCTGAGGACTAATCTTGTACTAGACAGACCCCGGGTAAGTCCCCAGACTTTGAATTCCCAGAACAAGCTGCCCAAGACATCCCACCGGAACGACATCCCTCTATCCCTACATCCTGGCGGGGTAGAGTCTCTGAGGCTTCTTTTGCATGATCAGAGAGGTTGAGGTAGAGACTGGGGGGAACCCAGCATGCTAACAGGCTCTGAGTGGTCGCAGTTCCCAGTGGATCACGGACCACAGAGACAGAAATGTCTGCAGTTGGGGAGAATATGAGGCCAGTGCTGGGTGACCGGTCCCAGTGGCACCTGCCTCCAGCCTCAGCCACAGCAGATCAGCTGCTGGTCAGGAAAGCTTGGGGCAAATGTGCTGATGTGGCCAGATCAGCTGCAGGCTGCCATTCAGGATGTCTGGCTTCTGGGAGTTCTGGAAGGTTCTCCTTGCCTCTCCTTCACTGTGTATCTTTCCTGCTCATTTCCCTCTCTTTCCTGTCTTTCGTTTTGGTTTCTGGAGACATGGACTCACTATGTAGTCCAGACCGGCCTTGGAACTCACAGCAATTCTCCTGCATTAACCTCCTAAGTACTGAGGTTACAGGTATACAGAACTGCTCATGGCTCAGCTGAGTCTGTCTTCTTCCTTCTGCTTCTTGGACCCTGAAGGAGAAGCTGAGATCTCTAGAAAGTTCCTCCAGAGGGCTGAGGCTCAGGGCGTGAGGGATCCCCTGGCACACAGGAAGCCCTGGGTTGTGGAGGTAGATGGTGGGCGGGCAGGAAAGGCTTCAGGCTGAGGGAAATGATGGCCCCCGTGGTAGGGATTCTTCCGGGCTCTCATCCACCTCATCGGTCTTGACTTTCCGGGAATCCCTGCTCTGTGGTTTTGGCTGTACCACTCTGTGGTCTGAGGAACCCACAGTGAGGTAGATGGCCATCCAGGGAGACTGGGGCTGACACTAGACTCTGCCTGGGGTGAGGAGTGAGGCTCCATATGGCTGCTCATAGAGCAGTGCGTCCAGGGGGGATCCTCTGGACTGAACCCCCAAGGTGTCTCATTAAGCAAAGCACATGAGGCTAGAGCGTCCAGCCAGGGCCCCAGGGGCACACTTGTGAATAAGCGCTGTCTCCATTTGATTTTGTCTTGTGAGTGTTCATGCAGATGGAAGCCAGAGGTGATGTCATGAGTCTTTCTGTTGCTCCCAGTTTTAGGTTTTTATTATAAAAATTACATTTATTTATTGTGTTTTTTGTGTTTTATGCATGTCAGGGAGAGAGAGAGAGAGAGAGGGGAAAGGTCAGTTTACCCATAGTTAGTGCTTTCCTTCAGTCTTGGGGTCTTGGGGCTTGAACTCAGAAGGCCAGGACTGGCTGCAAGCACCTTCACCTGCTGTGCCCTTTTGCCTCCCCTACCTTACTTTTTAAGACAGGACGCCTTGCTGAAGCTGGAGCTCCCTGTTAGGCTGAGCTGGCTGGTGGGTGCTCAGCATGGGGCCTGGAACCCAGGTCTTCAAGGTGTTGTGACTGGCACCTTGTCCTCTGAGCCTCCCCCCTTCCACACACAGCCTCCCGCTTGCTGTCCCCCATCACAGGTCCCCAGGGCACTTGCTGACATACCACCTCGGGTACATCTGAAAAATAGATTCTATTTTAGTTTTGATTTTTTTTAAGGGGTTAGTCACATAGTGCAGCCTAGAACCCACCAGGCTAGACCCCAACTCACAGGCACTGTCCTGCCTCAGCCTCCCAAGTGGCTAGAATTAGTAGTAGCTCTCCTGGCCCAGGTTTCACTTTTTTTTTTTTTTTTTAAAGATTTATCTATTTATTTATTTTATGTATATGAGTACACTGTAGCTGTCTTCAGACACACCAGAAGAGGAGGGCATCGGATCCCATTACAGATGGTTGTGAATCAACATGTGGTTGCTGGGAATTGAACTCAGGACCTCTGGGAGAGCAGTCAGTGCTCTTAACGGCTGAGCCATCTCTCCAGCTCCAGATTTCACTTTTAAGACAGCACTAACTCCGTGGTCCAGGCTATCCTGGAATACAACATTCTCCTGCATTGGCCTCCAATGCTGGGGTGACAGTTGTGTGCTCCACACAAGACTGAAAATGTTTGTTTTAAAGCAACATAGAGCTTGAACTTACTTACAATTAAATATCAGGTTGGATCTCTGGTCCTGAAAAGCAGAGCTCCTACTAGTGGGGTGACAGACATTGCTGCTCTGTGACAGCATGGCTTCTGGGCCCATCTTCTCATCTCAGGCATCACTTGGGGCCTCCTGTCCTTCCACATGGCAGAGGACATAAGGTCTCTTCCCATCATCCTCAGTGGAGGTTGGGGTTAAATAATCTGGGTCAATTGTTTCACAGACATAGACATAAACATGAGGAAGGGTGGGTGGATGGGTGGGTGGATGGGTGGGTGGATGGACAGATGGATGGATGGATGGATGGATGGATGGATGGATGGATGGGTGGATGGGTGGATGGGTGGGTGGATGGGTGGAGGATGGGTGGATGGGTGGGTGGATGGGTGGATGGATGGGTGGATGGGTGGATGGATGGGTGGATGGACAGATGGATGGATGGATGGATGGATGGATGGATGGATGGGTGGAGGATGGGTGGATCGGTGGGTGGATGGGTGGAGGATGGGTGGATGGGTGGGTGGATAGGTGGATGGATGGATGGACATAGAGGTCAATGTCATAGAAGAAATAATTTGATTAAAAGTAATATTATATCAGCTTACAAATATGTTAGCAAAATATGGTGATATGCATGGGTCATCTCAAAAATTGGGAAGCTGCAGCAGGAGGATTACTCTGAGTTCCAGGGCTACCCTAGGTTGCAGAAGGAAGACACTGTCTCAAAAGAACATAAATCTGCAATAAGTTAGAAATTAACACAAAGTATGAAAAGAATTGGCACAGAAAACAATTCCAGAGTAGTGTAGACATAACTGGGGTGGGAATTCTGCATATCAAGATACAGGGGCGAGCGACTCCTGTCCAGGAAACTGTCCCCTCAAGTGCTGATGTTGCTACAGGAAAAGTCAGGAAGAGTAAATAACATCAGTAAACCAGAGAAAGGACTGACAGAGCCTTGCACAGCACAAGATGCATTCACAGAGATAAAAGGCAAAATTAACAGCATAGAAAAGGGAAGCCAGCAGACTCTGACTAAGCCCAGTTTGCCTTGCTGCACTTAAAAAATGCCCGAAGCAGCCGGGCAGTGGTGGTGGTGGGGAATCTCAGAGGGTGAAGAGCTCACCTTACCAGTATGGGGACCTGAGTGTGATTGCCCAGAGCTAAAAATGTCCAGGTGCATTGGTAACAGACTTGGAACCAGCATTGACATGATGGTCAGCTCCAGGGTCAACTTGACACAAGATATCACCAGAGCATGCCAGCCCGTGGGTGTGTCTGTGGGGATCTAGATGGTGATTGCTGTGGGTGGGGCGTGGTGGTGCAGGCCTTTAATCTCAGCACAGGCAGAGGCAGGAGGATGTCTGCAGGCGATGTGACGAGCAGCCTCCCTTCCCTTCCCCTGCACGGTGGGCTGGAAAGGGTTAATGGGAGCCAAGACCGCGGCAGGTACCTGGTGGGGTAACTGGTGGACATAGCTGGAGACTTAGGGGAGCAAGCACATCAGGAGCGGTCCTCCACACACCCTTACTGCTCCAGCTCCTCTCTCCAGGGGTGTAGAACCCAAAGTCCTCTATGTGTAAGAGAACACGGTGGGGAGCCAGGGGGTGATCTCAGGGCATGGTGACCGACCCTGGGAAGTTGAGGTTTTCCACTCTTTCCCCCCCTTTAAAATAAAAACAGAAAAAAATATTTTTATTATCTGTGCATCAGTGATTGTGCACCAGGCCCTGCTTCCTTGCTGGGGTGCCCTGAACACCACCCCGGAGAAGGTAGGAGGCTAGCGGAATGGGTGGTTCACAGCGTTCTCCTTTTCTGGCCTGGGAGGGGCGAATGCTGTGGTTTCCAGTGTCCAGTATACCCGGTCCCGCACCGGCACCCCACTGGGAGTCAGACATGGGGCTCCACACACAGGGCAGGAAGGGGAAGGCAGAGCCCAGTCAGGTAAACCGATCTCATTCCCAGTGAGCACTGAGGGTACAGAGAGGCTGGGGGAGAAGGCCTTCCCACCAGATCTAGGCTGCCCTCTTTAATGAGAGGCCTTCCCTACAGCGATCCTTAGGGGAGAGAGCAGCCCTTGCTGGTCCGTACTGGTTTTTTGATGGTGGATGTGAATGAATGTACTTTACACAGGGAGAACCAGGGGTTAAATACCTTTGGCGGGAAGGAATGCCCAGGAAGGAAAGCTCACTGCCTGAACACTTGGGAGCTAGATGTCTCATTAGAATGGAGAACTCCAGGCGGTTATGAGACCCAGTGCTCACAGTCCTGTCAGTGGGGCATCAGGGCTAAGTTCCAGAGCAGGTACAGAAATGGGTAGGGAGCAGCCCCACTACTGCCAATCTCAAGTCTCTGAGATTTCAGGGTTCTGAGTTCACTCATCCTGACCAGTTCTGTCTGGTGGCACAGCACACTGGCCCTACAAGTGTTTTGCCTGCATGTATGTCTGTGCACCAAATATATGCAGTGCCCATAAAAGCCAAAAAGAAGGCATCAGATTCCCTGGAGCTGGAGTTACAGTTAGTGTGAGCCCACCAAGTCTGGGATCAAACCCAGGTCCTGTGGAAGAGCAGCCATTGTTCTAACCACTGGGCAACCTCTCTGTCTTCTCTATCTGCTTTCTCACACAGCCCAAGCCTGCCTGCTCTGGGATGGTGCCACTCACAGTGGGCCATCAAGAAAATGCCCCACAGAGCTGATTACACACAGGTCTGACCTGGACATGTTCTCACTGCCTGTTGCCTCTCTCAGGTGAAAGCAGTTGTGTTGACAACAGAAACAGACAGCTCACAGGCTGATTACAGGCGGCGCCTGACACATGTGGATGCATACCCAGGAAAGAAGTCGAGAGTGTCAGCTGGGCCCTGATGTGGACAGAGCTGTGACATTGTGGGACCCAGTGATGAAAGCAGTTTAGAGACAATTCTAGAATTTTGGTTTCTTTAAAAAACAAAACAAAACAAAACAAAACACCCAAAACCCCCCACAGAAATAGGGCTGGAGAGATGCTGCTCTTCCAGAGGTCCTGAGTTCAATTCCCAGCAACCACATGGTGGCTCCAGCCATCTGTGATGGGATCTGATGCCCTCTTCTGGTGTGTCTGAAGACAGCTACAGTGTACGCACATAAAATGAATAAATAAATTCAATGTCACTAATTCCAAAGGGTGCCTGGCACCATGGAGCCCTCCTACCAGGAGAGACCTCAGGAAAAGCTGTCCCTTCATTCAAGTCAATTTCAATGGCTGGCTGTGGTGCCACGAGCCTGCAGTCCCAGCATTTGTGAGGCAGATGCAGGGGACAAAGAGAGAGCCTACTTCAAAAAACAAAACAAGGGGGCTGGAGGAACGGCTCAGCAGTGAGAGTATTGACTGCTCTTATTTTCCAGCACCCACTTGGCAGCTCCCAAACATCTGTAACTTCAGGTCTGCGGCATCTGACGCCCCCTTCTGGCCTCTGTAGGTACACACACACACACACACACACACACACACAACCACTTTAAAATGACTAAAATTTAAAAATAGAAGAAAACACTTTAACCACAGTTTTGTTGATTAGCAGTCAATAAAGCTGGGACCGTGGGGGAAACTTCTGAGAAGCCGGAGGAGAACACGGACGGGAGAGGATGTTCCCAGAGCAAGATGAAAGGATCCAATAGATGTAAAAATGTCAATTTCCTCTCTACAAATCCATACATTTTTATTTCAATGTCAGTCAAAACCCCAGCTCAATGTTCCCCCATGTTTTGCCTCTTGTGGCTGAAATCAAGTGTAGTCTTGTTCTTTTTTTTCCCTTTAGATTGAGGACGATACAATTATTCTACAATTCACGTGTACCAGGCATAGTGACACATCTCGTGAGTCACACGCCTGAGGGGAGGCAGGCGGAAAAATCGCAAGTCCTAGGCTAGTCATGCCTAGAGGAGCCAGCACGACGGCTCTGACTTCCGTGTGCACCTGGTATAGAAATGATTGCATACAGAGATGGAGCATATATACACTGTAAGACATTAACATTGTTTTGTTTTTAAGACAAGGTCTCTTTATGGAGCCCTGGCTGTCCTGGAACTTGTTCTGTAGACCAGGCTGGACCAAGAGATCCGCCTGCATCTGCCTCACGAGTGCTGGGATTAAAGGCGTGCACCTCCACCCGGCTGATTTAATCTGTATATATCCATGAATGTTTATGCAGGAGTCTGTGAAGGCCCAAAGAGGATGTCTGATCCCTTGATATTTAGAGTTGCCAGATTTGGGTAAGGAGACCAAACTTGGGCCTTCTGTGAGAGCAGCTAGTTCTGTAACCATGTAGCCTTCCCTCAAGCCCCAAATTAAAGTTTAAATAATTATAGATTACAATATTGTTGGTCAGAAAGTTACCAAAGCATGGATTACCCGATCGGACAGTGGGATTTCTTATTTCTGGTGGAAAGACATTTACTGAGATGAATACAAGGATATGAGCTCTCCATCTCTTTGCTGCCCCGCCCTACCCCAGACACACACAGTCGGTGCGTCTGCCATGTCCATCGGCAAGCTATAAAACCATTGTCTGGCTTGTTTTTGAGTCAGAGCCTCATGTAGCTGCAGGTCCCAAACTCCATCTGGAACTAAGAGTGACCTTGAACTCCTGATCCTCCTGCCTCAGCACCTCACTAGGGTATCGCAGGCAAAAGGGCTCTACCCCAGAGCTATGTTCCCATTCCTAAGGTAGAGTTTGGGTTTATGGTGTGTGTGCTGGGTCAGTGGTTAGACCGCCAGCTGCCGTTGCAGAGAACCCGAGTTCGGTTCCCAGCCCCCACACGGTGGCTCACAACCACCTGTGACTGCAGCTCCAGGAGATCTGATGCCCTTGTCTGGCCTCTGTGAGCACCAAGCACACGTGCACACAGACACGCATGCAGACATCCATATACATAAAGATAATATAAAATATTTTTAAAAGAGGAGGACCACAGTTCAAATCCCCAGCACCTACAAAAGAGCCAGATGTGAAAGAGTTCACTGCAGCCTCAGCTCTGGGGAGCTAAGAAAGGAGGGGTCTGGGTCTGAGTCACTGAGGTCCAGGCTCACCAAGAGCAACTGAGGAAGGACAACATCCTGCTTCAGCCTCTGCCCCACCCCACAGGAAGGCACAGAGACATGAACACACACACACACACACACACACACACACACACACACACACACACACACACACACACACACACACAGAGCCATGTGGGGACCCAGCATGGTGTGAACCTTTCAATCTCACTTGAGAGGCAGAAGCAGGCAGATCTCAGTGAGTTTGAGCCCAGTCTGGTCCACAGAGTGAGTTCCAGGACAACCAGGCTATGCTGTGTAGAGAGACCCTGTCTTGAAGACAAACCAACCAGAATAGAAGAGACAGGTAGGGAGCAGTGAGGGAGCTATCTCATGGTATCATTTTCTTTAAAGGTAAAATAAAATTGTATTCTTTTATGTGTCTGTGCCTGTGTGTGTATGGGACTTGAGCACACATGGTGGGGAGCCTCCTGATGAACCCCCAATCCTCCTCAAGGGCAGCTCCTAACCTCAGAGGCATCCAACCCTACCTTTTTGGGTCTTGTGCAGCCCAGGCTAGTCTTGGGCTTGTGATGTAGTTCAGGCCTTGAACTCCTGATCCTCCTGCCTCAACCTCCCAGGTCTGGGTGCCAGATGTGGTCACCACACCCAGCTTCAAAGTTCCCATCTTTGAGAAACAATGTCAACAGTCATTGCTTCGCTCTACAGAGCGTCCCCTCCTGACCCTCCCTTCCCCTGAAGATGTTATTTTACATCGGAAAGAGCAGCCAGGCATGGTGTTGTCAGGACAATTTCATCTCCAGCTGTTTTTGTGAACTTCTCCCTGGTTCCACACAATCTGATCAGCTGTGTGCCCTCGACTACAAGACATGTCCAAACGCTCACTTGCAGAGCCAGGCAGCCTGGTACATTTCCACAGGCTTGTGCTCATCAAATCCATCTCACCACCGTGAACACCCTTACCTATGTGATGTTGGTAGAATAAAAAACAACGGTACTTATTCCCCACCCCCTAAGCTTCCTCCATGACCTGGTGGGAACTGCCCAGTGAACTTTCCCCACACAGCCAATAATTGATCCTCAATCAGATATTCAAATATGCTCTGGGAGACAGGCAGCCTCAGCACCAGCGACCTCCAGAATGAGGGAGGCTTCTGTGGCTCTTTTGCCTCCTACTTCCCCCCATCTCCCCCTTTATGATAGCCCCCACTCCCCACCCTGATCAAGACTTGCAAGTATCTTTTGGTCTTAAGACTCCCCCGGGAAGCCTAGCTCCAAATGAAGTGTAAAAAGCTAACACACACACACACACACACACACACACACACACACACACACACACACGCACACACACCCAGCACTGGGTTAAAATCAATATTCTCTTCACAGCTCCATCGATGAACAAGCGTCTTCATTTATTAATTATGAAGGGGATCTCGGAGCTGCTGGCTCCTGCCTGCACCAGGACGTAGTGGTCTCTCTACCCCATTGCCTGCTTCCCCGTGGCTAGGACTGTGGTACCCAGAGGCTAGGAGGGGATGCTCAGCCTCTGTCCCAGGGACTTGCTCTTTACTTCTGGCTCTTCCTTCCATCTTGCCCAGAATATATGATCTGTGGGCTCAGCACAGCCTGCTCCTCACCACAGAGCTTCCAACACTGGCCACATCTGCTTAAGATGCTGTGCCCAGTGTGAGGTAAAGATATCAGGACTGTGAGAGAGCACTGTCACTCACCACTGTCCAACGATCTAACCCTCTGCTCACCCACCCATCCATCCGCCCATCCACCCACCCACCCACCCACCCACCCACCCACCCATCCATTCATCCACCATCCACAAGCATCACATTGTCTACCCAGCCATCTCCACCCACATGCTCACCAATCTCTCCATTCACACACCATCCATTCACCCATGGATGCCTGGATGGCTGGGTGGATGGGTGGATGGGTGGGTAGATGGATGGATGGGTGGGTGGATGGGTGGGTGGATGGGTGGGTGGATGGGTGGGTAGATGGGTGAGTATATAGATGGATAGGTGGATGGGTGGGTAGATGAGTGGATGGATGGATGGGTGGGTGGATGGATGGATGGATGGATGGATGGATGGGTGGTGGGTAGATGGATGGATAGGTGGATGGGTAGGTAGATGGGTGGATGGATGGATGGGTGGATGGGTGGGTAGATGGGTGGATGAGTGGGTAGATGGGTGGATGGATGGATGGGTGGATGGATGGATGGATGGGTGAGTAGATGGATGGATGGGTGGATGGGTGGATGGGTGGGTAGATGGGTGGATGGATGGATGGATGGATGGATGGGTAGATGGGTGTGTGGGTGGGTAGATGGGTGGGTGGGTGAGTGTTTGGGTGGATGGGTGGATGGGTGGATGGATGGATGGATGGGTGGATGGGCGGATGGATGGATGAGTAGATGGGTGGGTGGGTGGGTGTGTGGATGCGTGGATGGGTGGGAGGATGGATGGATGGGTGGGTGGATGGATGGATGAATGGATGGGTGGGTGGGTGGGTGAGTGGATGGGTGGATGGATGGATGGGTGGGTGGGTGAGTGGATGGGTGGATGGGTGGATGGATGGATGGATGGATGGGTGGGTGGATGAGTGGATGGATGCTTAGAAGGGTGGGTAAATGGTGGGTGCATGGGTAATGAGACAGGGAACCTGGGGTAGAGTTTGAAGGAAGCTTGGGGAGGAGTGGGCAGCATGGATGTATGAATATATGGGAAACTCTTGCTCCACTGGCTGGTGCATCTCTTGCCCTTCCTCCCCTCTTTCCAAGCATGTCTTCTGAGTCACAGGTGCTGCGGCCAAGCAGGTGGCTCTGGGGAGGCCTGAGCATGGAGTGAGGTCGCCAGCATCACACAGGCTGAGTCACAAGGTTAGGGAAGGTGGTGCCTGGTTAGATTGCTGAGGAAGGTGGCCGCTGCCCCAGTCTCTTCAACTCCCTAGCTAGGCCTCCCCTTCTGCCTACCACTCTCCAGGGCTCCCACGTTCCCTGCAGTTCGTGCACACTGTCCTGTCCTCCTGCGCAGCCCCCTCCATCTCCTCGCAGCCTATTCTCTCTGCGGGGTCCCAGGAGGATTGGGGCGCTCTGCACGGGGTGCGGAGCTGTCAGCGCTGCAAGGAGGGGGCTCCCGCGCCCAGGTCGATGCGAGCGGGGGCCCAACCTGCGGTTTACACTGAGTCCGCAAAACTCACCCGAGCTTGAAAAGTGCTCAATACACCATCGATCGATTGGCGCTGCTGATCGGTGCGCCGCTGCAGTGGGCTGGGGGAGGCGGTCAGAGCAGACCTTCCTCTCCGTCCCCTCAGCCTGAGAGGGGTGAGGGAGTGGAGGGGGGGGGAGAGCGGCCCCCGGAAGTCTCAAGCCTCACATAGTGTTCCAGGCAGCACCACCAGGGTCTGGCACCTAGGCTAATGGGAGCTGGGTTCCAGCAGCTTCCCCAGACCCGGCCTCAGTGGATGGACCCAGCCTAGAGTTACACAAAGCCCTGGGTGCATCCATCCTCAGCGCCACATAAACCAGGCCTGGTGACCTGTGCCTGTCCTGGGGAGGTGGAAGCAAGGAGGGTTAGGAATTCAAGGTCATCTTCAGCTACACAGGAGTTGCAGAAGGCCAGCCTAAGATTCAGGAGGCCCCGACTGTAAATAAGCAAATAACCACTTTTAGTACCCAGCTCTTTTGTGTGACTCCGAATAGAAATGAGAAAAGGTGGGGCTGGGGGACCGACTCTGTGCTTGCCACAGAAGCATTCTGAGCCCCCAGATCCACATAAACGGTAGGGCAGGGCCGGGCAGATGTGTAAGCCCAGCGCTGGCAAAGAGGACCCCCAGTGTTTCCTAACTAGCCAAACCAGTGAACTCAGGGTTCAGTGAGGGAGCCTGGAGGTGGTGGGAGGCAGAGGCAGAGGCAGAGGCAGAGGCAGAGGCAGAGGCAGAGGCAGAGGCAGAGGCAGAGGCAGAGGCAGAGGCAGAGGCAGAGGCAGAGGCAGAGGCAGAGGCAGAGGCAGGCAGATCTGTAGGAATTTGAAGCCAGCCTGGGCTATATAGTTGGACCCTGGCTCAAAACAAACAAAAAATTAGGAGACAGACACTAACCTCTGACCTCCGAATGAAGTGGCTGGTCTCCTGGATGACTTCGAATTGGTTTCTTAACCTTTCTGTGTCTCAGGTGTCCAGTGAGTACAGAGGTCTTTAGCTTTCCTGTTCGACTTCCACCCTAACTGTTTACATCCAGATGGGGGCTAGATCTGCTCTGAAACCACCCAGAGTTCACCTCTGTGACCTGTCCTGCTGAAAGTCTAGCCACATGCACCCAGCCTGCCTTGCACCTCCCTAAGCTTACTGCTGACACCCAGCCTTGTCAGGACAGCCACCCCCCTGCGCCATCCCCCTGCTTGCCCAACCCCACCTCATTTCTAAAACCTCTCATCTGTTTGTCTGTCTGTCTTTTTTTTTTTAAAGATTTATTTATTTTATGTATATGAGTACACTTCAGCTGTTTTAAGACACTCCAGAAGACGGCATCAGAATCCATTACAGATGGCTGTGAGCCACCATGTGGTTGCTGGGAATTGAACTCAGGACCTCTGGAAGAGCAGTCAGTACTCTTAACCACTGAGCCATCTCTCCAGCCCTGTCTGTCTTTTTAAAATTTGTTTTGTTTTGTCTTCTTGAGACAGGCTTTCTCTGTGTAGCCCTGGCTGTTCTGAAACTCACTCTGTAGACCAGGCTGGCCTTGAACTCACAGAGATCCTCCTGCCTCCTTGTACCACCACACCTAGCCTATCCCTCCCTTTTTCTTGAAGGCAGATCTCCCTAGTTTTCAGGCTACATGGTGCTCTCTCTTTCTCTGTCTCTCTCTGACCAAATAAGGGAGTTGACACACACTGTGAGAGCATCTTCTCACCCTGGCTCCCTCCTGCCTCTTAACCCAGACCCAACCCCACAGCAGTTCCCAGAGCTAGACCATCAGTACCCCCTCCCTGTGACACCCCCTGGAGTCCAGGGTCTCCCTGCACCCACCGTCCTCTTCTCAGCTAAGGTCGCATGGCTACACTCACTCCTGTGTGAGGAAAATGGATTTCTTTGGGTTTGGGACCAATCAAGAAAACCTCATGGTGTGTGGCACATGGTGGGGGGCCTGGGGGAGAGGAGGCAGGGTTTGAGGTCTCTTAACTCAGACATTGTCAAAGGAGGTCTTTAAAACCTGAAGCAGTGGCTCATGCTTTTAATCCCAGCTTTCCGGAGGCAGAGACAGGAGGATCAGGACTTCAAGGTCATTCTCCCATACTGTACTGGCTAGTTTTGTGAGAGGAAGGAGCCCCAGTTGAGGAAATGCCTCCATGAGATCCAGCTGTAAGGCATTTTCTCAATTAGTGATTAGTGGGAGAGGGCCCAGTCCATAGTGCAAGCAGAGCACTCACATACACAAATAAATAAATCTTTTTTCAAAAAGATTTTTAAAAGCTGTCCATCCATACATTGGAGTACTACTCAGCCATGAACAAGAACAAGGCTTGGAGCAGAGGGGCCTTGGGGATATTTGCTCCCTGAGAGATCCAAACACAAAAGGCACAGAGTGGACTCTCTGACAAGGGATACTCAGAACAGGCAACCCAAAACAAGGGGTGGATTTGTGAGTGCTAGGGACTGAGACAGAACAGGACAGAGGTTGTCAGGACAGGGCTTTATGGGTGGCTGAATATTCTGCAAGGGGACAATGGCGTTGCTGTACCTCGTGCCAGCATTTTCAAAGTATTAACTTTATGTTCCATGACTTTCATCTCATTGTAACACAGGCTTGTGTGTGTGCAAGTGTGCCCACTCCAGGGAGGTGGGCCACAATCCAGACCCTCCTTCTGCCCCAGTATGTGTTCAGGAGTGAGGGGTCTTTACTTTCCACGCCCTACTCCCCATTTTATCCACTCAACCTCAATGAAGCTCTCTTGCTGTTTGCCCAAACTACCTCTCAGGCACTGCCCCCACTGCACAGACCAGAGACTGACAGTGTCTCTCCCTGCATGGAACCTTCGATGGGTGCTGGGCATGCCAGAGGAGGAATAATAGGAAGATGGCCCCAGGCTCCTGGAGTAGACTCAGAGCAAGTAACAAGGAGGCTGCTTGTGTAAAACTCACAACTGTTGTGTTTAAGGGCTTCCTGGGGTCATGTGGTCTTTGTAAAGGTGACCCAGTCAGAATGCAATCAGAGACCTTGGATGGAATTATTAGTACACTGGTGACATGTGTCCTTAGAAAAAAAGAGTCTCTGAAGGGACCTGAGGCCCCTGTAGGACAGAGCCAGGGGCTGTGGAGGGAGGGGTACCAGCCAAGGAAGACTAGCAACCATGAGAAGCAGCAGAAGCAAGAACACCCTCCAATGTCCACACTCCGT
This sequence comes from Uromys caudimaculatus, assembly GCA_028551405.1. Classification (NCBI taxonomy): domain Eukaryota; kingdom Metazoa; phylum Chordata; class Mammalia; order Rodentia; family Muridae; genus Uromys; species Uromys caudimaculatus. The sequence goes on from CM052707.1 coordinate 101,737,764, forward strand.
GGCCCCCCATGCCCACACTTTGAAGTACCCCAATACCCACACTCCGAGGTCTGGAAGCAGCTAGTCCCACCAGCACCTTTGCTTCTCATTTCTGTCCCCTGAACTCTGTTTGGTTTGAAGGGGCTCAGCAAGGGCCAGTTAACAGTTCATGGCTACAGAGTGGCTTGGAAGTAGGAGAGCCACTGTGGGCTCAGTGAGGCCTGTGGGGCTCTCTCGAGGAAGGAGAGCAGGAGGAGACTCCGGAGGTGGGGAGCCATCCGCTGTCCCGGCTCTCCAGACCTCTCCGGTGGTCACTATCCCTTAGGTCCTCCTCTGAAAAGAACGCCTCCAGGCCCGTGATCGTGCTCCCAGCTGGGGCGGTGAGATTCGAACCTATGTCCCGGGGCCTGCGGAGGGGGAGGCTCCCTCGGCGCCCGCCGACGGGTCGTTATCCTACGGCCGCGCTGGCGATCGATGGCCCCCGGGCGCCAAGCTCCCGCGCGCCCCGTGCGCATGCTCCGCATCGACCGCGCCCGCAGCCCCGCCGACCCCGCCCCTCTGCCCATGGGTTGCTAGGCAACCGCGGTGTGCGCACTCCTATTGGCCGGCGCTCCGGGCGCGGTCAGCGCAGCTCGGGGCCTGGCTCCCGGCGCGGGTCGATGCCGCCGTACCCTGACTTTCCCGGGACGCTCGGCGGGGACGGTGGCCCAGGAACTATATTGACCCGTTTCTTATCTCGGGGATGCAGGGTGGAGGGGGGGCTGCCGGGGCGCGTCGGGGCGGCAAACCTGGAAAACCGAGAGCGGGAGAGTGCTGCGGGTGACCAGATACCCGGAGGTGGGAGAGGGAGGAGGACGGGGAGGATCCTGGAGGCCACTTGAGTGAAACCCTCGGTGCTTAAAGGCTTCAGACTCTATTGTCATTTCCCTGGGGTTCAGATCTTCTTTGCAGATGTGACCCCCCGTCAAGATGAGGTCAGAGTGCACAGGGCGGGGTGAGTCAGTGCCTGGTTCTCAGGGCATCTGTGCCACACTAGGCCCCTCACCCAGCAGCTCGGGGCCCCAGAGCCTCTGGCTGTGCACAGAGACAATTATTTAAATTTAAATTATTTAAATTAAATTGCACTGTGAGCGTTTTGTGAATTATATTTGTTTGTATGTGTGCTATATCTCATGTGCATGGAGGCCAGAGGACAGTTTATGGCAATCAAATCTCTCCTTCCACTATGTGGCTTCTGGGAATAGAACTCAGGTTGCCTGCTTGTTGCAAAGCCTCTGTACCCGCTGAGCCTTCTTGTGAGTCCGTGTTGATGATCCCAGCCCTCTGTTGCTGAGGCAGGAGAATCATGTTTCAGGCCAGCCTGGACTATAGAGGGAAAGCCTTTCTCAAAACAGAAAAACGAAACAACCGGCTAACTCCTGTGTTTGTGGTAGAGGACTCACCTAAGATGCAAAATAAAACAGAAATGTGTGCTAGCTTCAGCAGCACATAGACTAAAATTGGAACGATATGGAGATTACCATGGCCCCCGTGCAAGGATGACATGCAAATTCATGAGGCGTTCCATATTTTAAAAACAAACCAGTAATGCAGTTTGGGGCTAGGAGCTCAGTGTGTGAAGCGGGCAGCACTCCTAGCAGGCCAAGAGGTTCTGGTTTCATCCCCAGAAGCGAAACAATACAACAAAATGTAATACAGACCATGGAAAGCTAGACCAGACACAGTGGCACACACATTTAATCCCAGCACTTAGGAGGAAGAGATAGGTCAATCTCTGTGGGTTCCAGTCTAGTTTGGTCTACAGAGTGAGCTCCAGAACAGCCAGGGCTGCATAGTGAGACCCTGCCTCAATCAATCAATCAACCAACCAACCAACCAATCAATCAATCAAATTAAAGAGATAAAGTGAAATCCAGAGCCAAGTATGGTTTCATCCACCTGATATCCCCCCCCCCCCCC
>CM052707.1:101745896-101789880 GCA_028551405.1 Uromys caudimaculatus
CACATACCACACACACACACACACACACACCACACACACACCACACACACACACACACCACACACACACACACACACACCACACACACATACCACACACAAACACACCACACACACACCACACACACACCACACACACACACACACACATACCACACACACACACACCACACACACACCACACACACACACACATACCACACACACACACACATACCACACACACACACACACACACACACACACATACCACACACACACACACCACACACACATACCACACACACACACACATACCACACACACACACACACCACACACACACACACACACACACACATACACACCATTGTCCTCTGATGTCCACATGGCATGCATGCACACATACACAGTTGTAAACAAATGTGTTTTGTAAGCACAAAACAGCCACAAGTGTCCCAGGAAGTTGTGGTAAAGCCTGGTAAGGGATCCCACTGGGGAGAAGCTTCCCCGAGGAGGGGGAACTGGGCATGACAACACACACACCAGTTACCACAGCCCTGGGCGACTTGAGGCAGGAGACTTGCTGGGAGTTCATTGCAAACTTGTCTGTGTTTGGTTTGATTTTTGGTTGTTTTTGTTTGTTTGTTTGTTTTGTTTTGTTTTGTTTTTTTGAGTTAGGGTCTCTCTTTGTAGCCCAGGTTGGCTTGGAACTCTCCATGTAGATCAATTTGGCTTCAAACTCACAGAAATCCTCCTGCCTCTGCCTTGAGTGCTAGAACTAAAGGCATTAGCCACCATACCTGACCTTTTCTTTCCTTCCTTCCTTCTTTCTTTTGTTTGTGGCTGTCTTGGAACTCTCTCTATAAACCAGGCTGGTACTGAACTCAGAGACCCACTGATCCACCTGCCTGTGCCTCCCAAATGCTGAGATTATAAAGATGTGTGCCACCACTGCCAGCCAGCCATTTAAAAACAAAAACAAAAACAAAAAACTCAGGGTCGTGTAGCCCAGGTTAGCCTCCAACTACCTACGCAGCTGAGAGTGACCCCACATTCTTCATCCTCCTGGCTCCAATTCACTGTCTCATGCCCTCAAGTTCTTACTCAGCCTTTGGCTGTGGGGTGCCCACTGTTCTCTGCCAAGGGTACCCCTCCAGACCTTGTTAGCCAGAGGATAATCTCCTAGCACCAGTGCAGCATCTACACAGTCTCTTCCACCCGTGTTTGTAGAGCACAGACCCCACAAACTTGGGGAATATTTGGTCCCTGTGTATAGTGGCTTTGTGTCACTCTCTTGGTCAGGTCTGTGCACACACCCAATACCTCAGCACTCTGGTGGCTGAGGCAGGAGGATCAGAAATTCAGTGTCCTCCTCAGCTGCAGAGTAAGCTCAAGGCTGGCCTGGGCTAAAGATTCAAGTCCCCGTGTGCTTGAGAACGTTCAGGCAGTTGCAGGAACTGAGGCACAAGTATTGAAAGAATAATGGGAAAGCTCACAAGTGCGCCCGCTCTTTTGCTAGAGTGCGCTCACAATACCAGACAGAAAAAGGGGGGGGGGAGGTTTATTTCCGGCCTCAGTAGCAAAGGGCTTCCGTCCATCATGGTGGGGAAGCTTAGAGGAGCAGGTTAGCTCCCACTAGAGAATGGGGTGGGCTTCACATCACAGGGGAGGGGAGACAGGAAACAGGGCATGGTATAACCTTCAAAAGCGACCTTAGTGGCTGACTTCAGGGGCACCTGGTTCCACGGACTCCCATAACAGTGGCACCAGATCAGACCTGAGCACGTGCGTGTTTCAAAGCCAGGCCCTAGCTCTGTGTCCTATCGAGCTTCCTGCTGCCATGACTAAAATGAGGCAGAAGCAACTGGACTCAGGAGGAAGGGGATTATGTGGCCCACAACTCTCACTCCAGCCCGGAGGGATATCAGAGCAGGACCCTGGATGCAGGACCTGAAGCAGGGGCTGTTGGGAGCCCTACTTCCTGGCTTGCTCCCCAAAGCTCTCTCAGTGTTTTTTTTACACAGCCAGGCCCAGGGAGGACATCACAGAGGTGGGCTATGGTCTTCTACATCAGCTAGCCCCACAGATGTGGCCACAGGCCAGTCTGATGGAGACAGTCTCTCAGCTGAGGTTGCCCCCAGGTGGCCCCAGGTCTGTGACACATTAGCAGTGCATGCTAACTACTACACTGTGTTTAGGGAAGAGGATTATTTTTGCCCCGACTTTGATTTGGAGTGGTTACATCCACAGATCAGGTCTAACTGTCCAACACACAAGTGAGCAACAGGAGACACCTTTACCATGTCCCAGTGGCTACCTGGGACCAAGCAGAATGACTGAAACCAGCAAGCTACCTGCATTCTCTTTTTGCATTGCCTGCTGGGGAACTCCAGGCTAAGTTTATGGCCCACTGGTGGCAAGCCTTTAAAGCACCCTTGCAGCCTTAGGACCAGTTTTCCCTCAAGTTCCTATCTTCGCCCAATTCTTACTTATTTAATATTCTGTCCTTTTTGTTGTTGTTGTTGTTTGTTGGTTTTGGTTTTGTTTTTCCACTTCTGTCTTTTTGGCTCCTAGGGAGGCAGATGGCACCCGTGTTCTTGCAGGGTATGATGTTACTGCCTTTAACCCAGCACTCAGAAGGCAGAGGCAGGAGCATCTCTTTGAGTTCCAGGTCAACCTGGTCTACATAGCAAGTACTCGGCCACCCAGAGTTACATAGTGAGAGCCTGTCTCAAAATACAAATTGAAAACAAAGAAAAAGAAAAAGAAATGCTCTGGGCCAGAGAGCTGACTGGGTAGTTAATAGGGGACATTGTTCTTCCAAAGGACCCGGGTTTGATTTCCAAAACTAGCTGTACCTCCAGCTCCAGGGGACCCAACGCCCCTTTCTGGGCACCGCGCGTACTGCATGCACTGCTGCTCATACACGTGCAGGTTCTCTGTCCGCAGGACATAAAATAGTAATGACAGCTTTGAAAAGGAAACAGATTCCGCACAGCATTGTCCGAAGGCCCACGTGACCTAGATAGGTCTCCGAGACCATGGCCTGTGGGGATTATTGTATCAGATTAACAATTCATACCCTGGGGTGGCTAGGTGGCTCTGATCTGGCAGCGGACAGGGTCATGTGGCCTGGGATAGTCTGGAAGTCACTATGCATCTGAGGCTGAGTCAGGAAGGTCAGGAGTTCAAGGCCATCCTCAGCTACAAAGTGAGTTTGGGGCTAGCCTGGACTACATGAGACCCTGTCTCCAAAGGCAGACAGGAGGGGGACAGGGAAGGGAGGAGGGAAAGAGAAGGGAGGGCTGCTGAGTGGAAAATATGCGCCCCAGATGACCTCCATCGACCAACCACTCTCTTCCTGGCTGTTTGCTCACCTGGGAGGTGGGGCTCTGCGTGAATGGCTGCAGCTTGGGCCTGGACAGGAAGGAGGCGCCTCCCTGCTCCTCATCCTCCTGTGGGACTCAACGTGGAGGTATAGCCGGCCTGGCTCCAGCTGCCCAGGAGGATCATGAGGGAATCGATCCCAGCGGCAGGGTTCCTCTGGAAGCTTCCTCCCTGAGTTCCAGCCTCACTCCCCAGCCTCCACTCCCAGACTCACTCCCCAGCCTCCACTCCTAGACTCACTCCCCAGACTCACTCTCCAGAGAATGCTGGGAACTCTTAGCCCAGCTGTTCAGAGAAGGAGACTAAGGCCCCACAGGGGTTCCTGGTGTGGGTCTGGGTTGAATTCTTTATCCCCTGGGACTACATGGAGGACAGAGTCAGGGCAAAGCCTGGAATTTAGGCCTGTAAGGGACAGAGCTAAGAGGAGGCTGTGCTGTTTGTCATTTCACACATACACACATGCACATACAGAGAGAGAGAGAGAGAGAGAGAGAGAGAGAGAGAGAGAGAGAGCGCTTTCTCCCACAGGTCTTCAGTTGAGAGGTACTTGCTTTGGGAAGCAGGTGATTGGAATGTGCCTCAGTTTCACCATAGGTAAAACAACCAAGAGGTTGCCTTATGCCCTTGCCAGCCTGCAGCCTCCCAGGAGTAAAGAAGAGAGAAGGGATACAGGGTTTTGTCACAGTGATGGCAGCACAGCTAAGCCTGGGGCTTGCTGGAGAAGGGGAGGGGGAAGAGGGAGGGGGAGGGGGAAGGGGAGAGGGGGAGGGGAGAGGGGAAGGGGAGAAGGAGGGGGGAGGGGGAAAGAGAGGGGAGGGGGGAGGGGAGGGGGAAGGGGGCTGAGGACAGAGGCCTGGGGGGGGGGAGAAGAGGGGTGACATGGGGGAGGTGACATGGGTCCCCAGACCCTCATATGCCCATGGGCTATCTCTGCTTTCCTAGTGGGAGAAACTAAGGCCGGAGTGAAAGTCCTGCAGCCTACCGCTTGGGGTTGTGCCAGGTGCCCCCCTCCCCTGAAGCCTCCATCCTGTGGCTGCAGCACTAGGTGCTCACAGGGCAGGGCCCTGAGCTGGGGCTCCAGCAGGTCCCCTGGGAGCTGTCCCTTTCCCTGGCACCTCCACCTGACAGCTCAGTCCCAGCCAGCCAGGGCTTCAGTCCAGCTGTCTGTCCTCTGAGTGCTGGGGGCCGAGAGGCCAGGTCCCTGGGTGGGGACCAATGCTTAACCAGGACAGGTGTTATACACCCAGGAACGCAGCCAGCCAATCTTCTCAAAACTAGTGTCTTGTCACTATGGTCAACCTGTGGATCAATGGGACTTAACTCTAGGTCACCCAGACTCTAAGACAGCTTCAACCCCCTGTTTGGCCTCCCAAACACCAAGGCCAACAGCATTGAGAGCCTGGCTTCCTGTGTACTCCACCTGAGTCTGGTTCCTGGCTTTATCTCATTGACTCACTCAACAAACAATTCCTAATGATGGCCCAGAAGGTCCCCGTTTTCAGACTTCCTCTTCCAATTCAGCCCCTTCTCTGGACCCAAACTCATACACATCCTACAAAACCCAGTCACTAGGACCCCTAGCTCCAGAAAGGAAAAGACGGCTGCTCTAGTGCTGATGGGGGTTGGGGAGATTTGGGGGAGGGGTGTCGTTATTTATCTTCCTTCCCCACAAGGGAGGGGGAGAGGCCCATTAAATCCAATGGGTGGCCGACCCCCACTCTGCTCCAGGAGCAGTTCCTTCCCCCCACCGAGCTGAAAACTCAAGCCTAAGGGGAGACAGAGGTAGAGACCTTGCCACGCTGAGCAAAATGTCTGTCTGGTAAGGAGCTGTCTTCCTTCCCCACCCTCTGGGCCCGCGGAAAGGGCCCGGGGTGTGTTCTGATAAATGACTGCGCGCATTAAAGGCGCGTTCCAGCCTGGCCTCACCCTCTGCCTCTAGTCAAGTTGTTGAGGCTCGGAGCCAGAAGCCATTCCGGGTGACCCACATGTTCCTGGCCCTGCAAGCCTCGCTCGGGTGGAGCTCCTCCAGACCTCCCGGGCCACAGTGGGACACTTCAGGGTGTCTTTCCTTCGAGAAACTCTGGAGGGGCTGAGAGCCTGTGGCCGCTGCAAATCTCCTACGCGGAGCCCACAGCCCAGCTGAGAGAGAAATAGGCGCTTTACCTCCAGGGAACCCGAGTTCCGTGTGTGTGTGTGTGTGTGTGTGTGTGTGTGTGTGTGTGTGTGTCTGTCTGTCTGTCTGTCTGTCTGTCTGTCTCTGTGTCTCTATGTCTGTGTCTGTCTCTGTGTCTGTGTCTGTGTCTGTCTCTGTGTCTGTGTCTGTGTGTCTCTGTGTCTGTGTGTCTATCTGTGTGTGTGTGTCCGTTTCCTTGTCCCCTCATCCCGCGCAACACGTAGTCCTGGCCATGGCTTTGCACCCGCTCCAGGACTTCCGCGTTCAACCCAAGAGTGAAAGCGAACCCCAGAGTGGAGGCATCCAGGGGGCCCCTACCTGTCGCCTCTCCGGCCTGTCTTCCAGCCCTCCAGCAGGCCCCCAGTCGTGCCCTGGTCCTTCTGGCCTCAGTTACACACACACACACACACACACACACACACACACACACACACACACACACACACACATACACACACTATAAGGACATTTCGTTTTCCCTGGAGCACAGGGTGGAGAAATTGGGGAGGGAGAGACGGGGTCCTGCAGGGGCTTCGCAGGAGCAGCCAGTTGCCCCTTCAAACTCAGAGGCGGCTTTGAATCCTGCGAGCCAACTGAGCAAGTGCAGGGGTACCGCGCAACTCAACTCTGAAGGGTCCAGAGCAAGGATGGGGCCAGCTCCTGCTACAGGAGACCCAGTCAGAGGGGAGGAGGACGGAGGAGAAAAAAAGAGGGGAAGAAAGGGCAAACTGGCAAGGACTGGAGCAGCAGGTGGCTCAGAGAACAGCAGCGGGCCCTCCTTACTCTGGGGTCCTCCAGAGTGAACGGATGCTCTCTGGGCAGGAAACTGAGTCAGGGCAGGGGAGTGGGCTGTTCAGGGTCCAGAATAGGGGTTTCCTCCCTTCATCGCGCCCCTGGAACTTGAGCGGTCAAGGGTGGAGTGACGCCCGAGGTCCTCGCTCCCGCGCGCGCAGCCCCCGTGGTCCGCTGCAAACAAGCGGGTGTTTGCGCAGCGCGCGGCCCAGAGCGATGGAGATTCGATGGAGACGCTGGGCCGTCGGGGATCGATCGGGCACAGCTGTCGCGGAACAACCCCGCGGAGCTGCCACCCGCGAAGCAGTCACAGGCCACGGCCGTGCAGGCATCTCGGGGTGCCGCGTGAGCTCCTGCAACACCACACCCGACAGAGACCCCTGGGACCACCCAGGCTGGACACCACTTCTCTGTCTCCCAAAGAAGAACGGGGAGCTGCAGGGTGTGGGGAATTCAGATCTGTGCCGCTTGCAGATTTGGGGGAGGCTGTCCCAATCCATCTCTGGTTGGAATGGAGGTGGCAGTCGCTAGAGTCCCTATGAACCTCCACCACCCCAACCCCGGGGAGAAGAGAGGCTTAAAATTCTCATTTTGGTGGGCAATAAACAGCGGCCTGTCGGGAGAGGCTTGAGGACCTGCCTCAGAGGGACAACTTTAGGCATCTGAAGTCCCCAAATCAATTTTTTAGCTAAAATGAGATGCGAAGAAGAGGACATTAGTGAGGCCAAACTGGCGGGGGCTGGTGGTGGGGTCTGATTCCAGCGCCGCCTTCAGGTTAAGCGAGGAGGCTCCTGGAGTTTGAAGGGGTGATTGACTGCTCCTGCGAAGTCCCTGCAGGTCCCCCAACGCCTTTGTCGCTTGTGCTTGCTGATTCGACCCTCACAGCCCTCAGGTTAGCTGGGCTTCAGATTTCTCTCAAATTTGGGCTTAGCACAGAGACGGTGGATATCAGCCAGTCGCAGCCCAGCACGTCCAAAGACACCAGAGACAGTTTTGGGGCTCCTGGTCTTCATGTCTGATTTTCCCAGAGGTCGACTGAGTGATTCTATGAGTTAGCCTAGGTCCCCACGGGATAGAGATGGGGGACGCCCTGCCTCCCTCCAGCTCACCCCTCCTCCACCCTCAATTTGCTAATGACCCAAGATCGATCAGGCCCCAGCCCACTGTGCGTCTGCCCCGTGGCCCCGCTCAATTCTATTTTACTAATTACTAAAGTGGGGGGGGAGACCAATTCTTGGGGCTCAGGGGGCACAATCTGTTTCTGAGGGACCCCTAGGTTTTTACTCCATCTCTCAGTGGGACCGCAGACCTCGCGGAGACCCAGCTCTTCGTTCCCAGACTTAAGCGCAGGCTCCATGGGTCTGAGAAGCCCCGCCTAAGTCTAGACAGTTTGAAAGGGCCTGAGGTTGTCTTGGTTCAAGAGAAAAAGGGAGCCCCTCATCTCAAAGCCCCAGCCTCCTCTCTTTTTCTTCAAAATGGATTCCTCGCTCATCAAGGGAGAAAGCTACAGATATCATTTAAAACAAAAAATAACACAGGCGGAAATGAAGACAGGGGGCTGCATCATCCCAACCCCCTTTCGCAGGAACCCCCGGGTGGCTGGTATTTGAAAGGGTTTATGGGCATCTTTTGTTTTTCTGTTCATAACCCCTGGCCAGCCCCTGTGTCCACAGCACATCACACCTCTCTGCTTCCTAGAGCTCAGAACACTCGGTTAACCGTGGTAGATTGATTTCTACACCCCACGATTATTTTTAATTATCTGTGATGTTGGGGACCTCAGACTTGATTCTGATCCTGGCCATAGCAACTGTCCCAGCTCTTCATCACTGGGGAGGAAATGGTGCAGTCTGAACTCTCTGTGCCCCTGTTCCTCCATCTGGAAGATGGCTGTAGCCCCCAAATTGTCCAGACTCCCCAAATCAGAAGACCCCGAGGCTTCTGTCCACTGGGGGAGGTGGTTGGGTAAAAGTATCCAAGGGGAGACCAAGGCAGCAACAGGCAAGACGCGATGGGCTCTGAGACTCTCCCTTCTCTAGGACTCTTAAACAACTGGAGCTTAATAAATGCTGAGTTCTTTGCATTAAAACAGTCCCTTCAGCCCTATCCACACAAGGATTTGGGAGAGGGAGAGGGACTGTGTGACAGTCCTCCACACTTAATGGCTCTTATCCAATGCCACCTTCCTCCACAGCTCCTCTGCTCTAGGGGGACAGTATGGAAGGGGAAACTAAGGAACAGAAAAGGTTCTGTGCAGCCTGCAGCCTGGACCACCGTACCTGTCACAGCCATTATGCTGCAGACATCAGATTCTTGGTTTCCTTGTTTCTAGCCCAACAGCTCAAGCCATTGGTGGGGGCCATTCCTTGAGTAGGCATCTGTCAAGTCAGAGCCCTTGGTCCTGTCTCAGGTGGGTGACTCAGGTTCCAGATTAAATGCCAATAACCCTCCTCGACAGTGAACAGGGCAAAGGTGGAGGAAGGAGAGAGAACTGGGGCTGAGTGGGGACACCCTCCTGACCTCTGGACCTCAAACACAAGGTCCCTCCAGGGTCTGGCTTGGCCACCCCAGGAATCTCTTCTCTATTCACCCAAGAGGGGGTCTTGTTCCTAGGTGCTTTATGCCTGTAGGGTGCCATCCATGTACCCTTTCTTTTTCCCCTTCTCTGTCTGTCTGCATGTGGAAGAGAGAGTTCCTAGGCTATCTCAGTCTGAGGAAAAACCTAAGCTGGTCTAGAGATGATCAGTCCTCAGACAAGACACCCATAGACCCCAGAGATACTGGTGACAGGAGGGTAGCCAAATACATGGAACTAGGAGGGATTTTTCCCCCTCGCTTCCTCTCTCCCTCCCCCCTCTCCCTCTCCCTTCCCCCTCCTCCTCTGTCATCTTTTCCCTGTGTAGCCCTGGCTCTCCTTGAACCCAGTTCTGTAGACTAGGCTGACCTTGAACTCAGAGATTCACCTGCCTCTGCCTCCCAAGTGCTGAGATTAAAGGCAAGCACCACCACACTGGATTCGGAGAGGTTTCTGTTTGCTTTGATGCAAGGGACTCACTATAAAGCTATTGCTGGACTGGAACTTTCTGCATAGACCAGGCTAGCATCCAAATTAAAGATCCAACTGCCTCTGTCTTCTCAGTCCTGGGACTAAAGACCACGAACGTGCTCACTGACAGATTTCTGAATGCCTCCCTAGTCAGGGCAATTACACCCCACAATTGAGGAAACACAGACACAAATGCCCAAATGCCTGCTTTTCCTTGTGCATGTGGCCAGTATAGACTGTGGGATTGTTCTGGGGACCTACTAATTGCCCCACTTCACCCCCAAAGAGGTTTGAAATCTTTGTGTGTGTCTGTGGGGGGGTGAGCTTGAAAAAGAGCCACATCTTTTTGGGGGGTGCCAACAGAGTAGGAGGACATACGTAGCCACACTTCAGGGACTTGGGGGGGGAGTGCCAGAAGGGAGGATGTACAGGGGCAGAGAATCAAAGACGCTGAGATGAGAACACACACACAGACACACACAGACACATAGATACACACACACAGACAGACACACACAGACACATAGACACACACACACACACACACACACACACACACACACACACACACACACACACACACACACACACACACACGCTCGCGCAGCTAGGACTAGTGTTATCCCACCCAAATCCCTCAGGTTCTCTGGGCAAGCAGAGTGGGGGGGAGCCGGGAAGCTAGGCTGGAGCTCCAGGGGGTTTGGCGGGTGCAGGCGGAGCGATGGGCGGGGGCGCTGACGTCAGACCCGGGCCGGGGCGCCGCCGGCGGCCGCCCTGCCACATCCTGGTGGCCGCTGCTCGCAGCAGCCTAAGCCGGGCGAGAGCACAGAAGGAGCGGGACAGCAGCCGCCGCCACCGGGAGCGTCGGCCAGTGCGTGGAGACCATGCTGCGGCCTTGAGCACACACGGAGGGGGCGCCCAGGATGGAGTTGAGCTTGGAGAGCCTCGGGGGGCTGCACGGGGTGACACACGCGCAAGCCGGCGAGCTGCTGAGCCCGGGCCACGCGCGCTCCGCCGCGGCCCAACACCGAAGCCTAGTGGCATCGGGGCGCCCGGGCCTGGTGGCGGGCATGGCTAGCCTGCTGGACGGTGGTGGCGCCGGGGGCGGGGGCGCCGGGGGCGCGGGGGCTGCAGGAACCGCGGGTGGTGGCCCTGACTTCCGTGGGGAGCTGACTGGCCCCCTGCACCCGGCCATGGGTATGGCGTGCGAGGCCCCAGGTTTGGGTGGCACCTACACCACGCTCACGCCCTTGCAGCACCTGCCGCCGCTGGCCGCCGTGGCCGACAAGTTCCACCAGCACGCGGTGGCCGGGGCGCACGGAGGCCATCCGCACGCGCACCCTCACCCGGCCACCGCGCCGCCACCGCCCCCTCCGCAGCGCCTGGCGGCCAGCGTGAGTGGCAGCTTCACCCTCATGCGCGACGAGCGGGCGGCGCTGGCCTCGGTGGGCCACCTCTACGGGCCCTATGGCAAAGAGCTGCCCACCATGGGGTCTCCACTGTCGCCGCTGCCCAGCGCGCTGCCCCCGGCTCTGCACAGCGCCCCGCAGCCGCCGCCGCCGCCGCTCGCAGCTTACGGGGCTCCGGGCCACCTGGCCGGGGACAAACTACTGCCACCTGCCGCCTTCGAGCCACACGCCGCGCTGTTGGGGCGCGCGGAGGACGCGCTGGCCCGAGGGCTGCCTGGAGGCGGCGGAGGCGCGGGAGGTGGAGGGGCGGCCGGCGGAGCGGCCGCGGGTTTGCTGGCTCCGCTGGGCGGGCTGGCTGCGGCCGGGGCGCACGGGCCTCACTCAGGCGGCGGTGGCCCCGGAGGGGGCGGTGGCGCTGGCGGCGGCAGCGGCGGCCCGGGAGCCGGCGCCGCAGCCGAAGAGATCAACACCAAAGAGGTGGCCCAGCGCATCACCGCCGAGCTGAAGCGCTACAGCATTCCGCAGGCCATCTTCGCGCAGCGCATCCTGTGCCGCTCGCAAGGCACGCTCTCCGACCTGCTGCGCAACCCGAAGCCCTGGAGCAAGCTCAAATCCGGCCGGGAGACCTTCCGCAGGATGTGGAAGTGGCTGCAGGAGCCCGAGTTCCAGCGCATGTCGGCGCTGCGTCTGGCAGGTAGGGAAGAGAGCCCCAGAGGCTGGACCCTGGGGGACATGGTTGGCACAGGATAAGCGACCCTGCTAGTGCATACTGGTAGCCTTGAGGGGGGGAACCTCTAGCCTCTGAGGCTGACCCGAGGTCTACATCACAGAGAGGGCAATTGTAACTATTGTCGCCGTCTCTGTTCTTTTAGGGACTGTGTAGGGTGTCTTGTGTCTTTGAGGCTGACGTAGAAACAGGATGCTAAACTAAAACAGCCGTCGCGTGGCTCCGTGTGTGCGCGCGTGTGTAGCATGTTCCTTGGGGTCATACTCCCCCACGATCAGAGGTGCCACTCCCCTCGTCCCCAAACATCCTGCAAGAGGGACCAACGGCGCCCTCTCTGCACCCAGTCACAAAGCACCAGGTGCTAGCTAGACTCCGTCAAGGCCTGGCCCGCGCTCTGCCCGCAGCCCCAGCCCCAGCACCGAGCTCTCTTCCTATGCAGCTCAGCCTCTGCCGACGATCGATCCGCTAGTCCCCCATCCCTCCCCCCTCTGGCCGTTGGCAAAGGTCATTTGAGATTGGGGGAGGGGCGGCCCTTGGGACCCTGGGCTCAGAGGCATCCACTAGAGGCCTTCACACTCCCGGTGGCTCCCAGGGCCTCACTCCCTCCTCTTTTCCTGTCCCCCTTTCTACTTCTCTCCACGGGGACAAATTGCTGCCCCTCTCTTCGGGCTGCCTCTCTGGCACTCAGTCCAGTCTCTCTTTATTCTTTTCTTCCTTCGCGTCTTGCCTGAGTCTCTCTCTCTCCCACACACACAGACATACGAGCTAGCCCCTGGGGGACCCTTGTCTCCTCCTTTGGTCTAACCTGTCCCCTCCCATCCCAGCGAGGAGTGTGGGGGTGTGCCCGTGTTTGGGAAGGGGGTGTCAGGAGGCTAGTGGTCCAGGCAGAGCGTTTTTTTCTCTGGTGTGGTGGGGAGGGGGCTGTGCACCCCGTTCCAGGGACAATAGCGGTTTCCAGAGCCTCATCGATCCCTCTGCATACAAACACAGAGAGGGGCGGGGCAGCCGGGACTCAAGAGAGGCGCCCCTAAGGCAGGAGCTGGGCACTGGGTTGACTGTACTCCCAGGCCACCCTGCAAGCGTGAGTGGGGTGCAGAGAGCAGGGGGCACTGGGTGTAGCGGGTAGATAGAAGTGGGCTTGGGTGGAGCCAATGATACCTGCTCTGTGGATTCCAAGCCCACTGTGCAGCCTGGCACACGCAGACCCACCTCAGTTTCCCCTTCCTCTAGAGTCTTTAGTGGGATGGCTCAGATTCTCAGCATGAGTCTTTGCCCTGTCTTTGGGATATTTTGTGCCATGCATTCCTGGGGAGCAGGTGGTACTGGAGGACATTAGGATAAACACACACAGGTTTGTCTGAAGGGTCCTATTGCTGGTGACAAAGACAGGAATACTTGTCTCAGAACTCAGCCCCTCTCTGTACTGTAGGTGGTTATCTTCGGATAGGGCTGCCAGGCGTCCACTGTCAAGGTGCTCTTGTGTTCTGTGGATTCTAAGACCAAGACCTGCACATACAACCAATGTGTACCCAGAACCACTCGCTCTACACTGGCCTCTCGCCTGTCACCTGTTCGAGTGATGTTTCAATTGCTCTCCTGTATACACAAAAGGCAGACAGACAACAGAACTGCTGGACATCACATGGACCCAGGGTGCCAGATTCTGCAAGGCCACCAGCCTTCTGTGTCCCATCTGAAGCAATAGGTCAGTCATCCCAAAGGGAACTGGCTCCTGGTCTTGCGCAGCTCTGGTGACCAGCATCTCCCCCTAGGACTGTGTCACAGGATTAGGAAGTGTGGTCACCCCAGGGGAGCACAGAAGCTGGGACCCAGGTAGCACAAAGTGTGGCCAGGTCAGTCTTGGGGTCCAAGCTGTGACGCTGTGACCCAGAGCTCCAGGTCTCTTCTCTGTCTTCATCTTTGGACTCTACTGCAGTCAGAAGCCAGAGCCAGGGTCATTCGGGCTCAGGCCAGGCCTCTAGTTCTGCCCCCCCTCCTCCGCACAAATGAAAACAGCTAAGTGGCAGTAAATTGTGACATTTAGAGGGTGCTGGGGCAGCCACTCTTCAACATACCGTGTCTTGGTGACAGCTGAAGGTGCCAAACCTGGAGCATCACTCCTCACTCCCTTGTCCCTGACCCACTGGGGTCAAAATTGGACCTTGGCCTCTATGAACTCAGGAGGGAAACTGTCCACCCAGGTCACAGCATCACTGGGAAAACATTGTCCCCAGTGCCACCAACCCTAGAATGTCCTGCAAAACAGAACCAGCGAAAGAAAGGAACAAGGTGGGAAGATGACAGATAGACAGACAGATAGACAGACAGATGGGGGGAGAGATATGGGGTTGGGAGAGATGTGAGTTGGAGAGAGGGGGGAAGGGAGGGTGGAGGGAGGGAGGGAGGGAGAGAGAGAGAGAGAGAGAGAGAGAGAAAGACCAGAGCAGAAAGAAGCAAAAGAAAGGCTGGAGACAAAGAAAGGGAGGGGGCCTTGGAGGAGCCAGAAGGTGGCTGAGCTCAGGTTGGTCCTTGGTCTTTCCTGGTCTCTGAGCCCCAGTAAAACACAGCCCCCTCCTCCTTCCTTTGGGGACCCTGAGAGTAAGTCCTTTCTTTGTTGTGCCCAAGAAACACAGCAAAGAGCTTCAGAGTCCCAGCCCTACCCCAATGTGTGCTGTCCTCCTCATGCCTCAGTTTCCCCAAATGTCAAACATGTTTTGTGTGTGTAGGGAGGAGCCATTGAAGATCCCGGCTCCCCGGGCACTTTTCCCACCATGTGTGTGGGGGGACATATTTGCATCTGCTCCCACTCAATCCCAGAATCTCTTCTCTGAGCTGTGTTCCCCACCACCACCACACACATACCCCAGTGACAGTCACAAACTGTGATTATGGGAGCGGAGCTGGGGGAGGGGTGGCTCCTGGTGGGTGGGGTGGTCGATGAATTCGAATTACCGTCTGTGATTCATCACCGTGCGCCCAGGTCGATAGCTTCGGCCAGCTTCAAATAGTGTTTAAATTGCAACTCTGGACTGAAAAAAAATCTTCTTTTTTGTAACTGATCAGAAAAATATACAAATATAATGAAATATTCAAAGGAAGAGATAGGAATTCACACACACAACACACACCATTTAGATACACCACAAACCACACACATATACACACACTGTACATACACCGCACACCATAAACAACAAACACACAGTACACACACACCATGCATGCACACCACATGCAGGTGCACACACACACACACACACACACACACACACTACAAACACAGGGAAAGACCTAGGAACTGTGGGACGCTTGTGCTTGGGCAGCAGGCTGGAGCAGTAGACAGGAAACCACGTGGCCTGTGCAGCCACAGGCTCTTCAGACCCTCTTGCCCTGTCTCCTCTCTTGTGGGCTCTGAAAAAAAATGGAGAGGTGGTCAGCTGTAGGTCCCTTGTTATTTTATTTTATTTGGTTTTTTTGAGACAGGGTTTCTCTGTATAGCCCTGGCTGTCCTGGAACTCACTCTAGACCAGGCTGGCCTCAAACTCAGAGACCCACCTTTTCTGCCGCCTGTGCCACCACCGCCCAGCTTAACCTCTTACCCTTCCAGCTGATCAGGGCTGTGAACACATCCTGGTGTCCGTTGATCGTGAGACAGGGCCTCCTGAGTCCAGGCTGAGAATGACCTTGAACTGCTGATCCTCCTGCCTTGCCTCTGGGTTCTGGGTTGACAGCCACGCATCAGCTTGTCCACTTTAGGAACCCAGGGCCTCATGCAAGTCAGGCCAGCACTCTTCCTATGCAAGTACAGCCCTGCCTCTCATTCTTAACGGCCTAGAGTTTTTGTGTAAACCTCTGATAGACCCCCAACACACACAAAAGGCAATATCTCCCCACCTACCCCAAAAAGTAGAATCTGTCCCAGAGGCCTAATTTAGACCTGGGACTCCCTTTGCTCCATTCTTCAGTCTAACGCTCTCCCAACTGAGCTATTTCGGCACTCCTTTGCTCCATTCTTAACTGGTCCTAGACAAAAGTCTGAGCCTCAGTTTCCTAATATGAAAAGTGGACAGAGTTGCATAAGCCCCTCAAAGTGTGGCAGGGGCTCCTGAAAGGGACTGGGTGGGTGACACAAACTTACACGGGTCAAAGGGGGGAATACTCCAGGTGGCCAAGACAATAGTACACTGGCTATCTCTCCAGGGCTATGAGTGGCAAACCTTTGTAAACCATTCCCAGGGGCATGCCGCCCTACAGTGAGCCCCTTTGCCCTTGAGCACAGGATCTGGTCAGGACCCACTAGCCTGCCAGTCCCACAAAGATTTCAGTGGAATGATTTAAAAATTTCTCACAGTGCTGGGGATGGGAGCCAAGACCTCCTCATGCTAAGAAACTGTCCATCCCCTGACCGTGCTCCCAGCCCCTCCCTGGGGGATTCAAGGTGGGGCTCCGCCAGGCCACACCCACAGCGCTCTCTCTCTCTCTCTCTCTCTCTCTCTCTCTCTCTCTCTCTCTCTCTCTCTCATGGTGTGTGTGTGTGTGTGTGTGATTCTAGCCCGGGTTCTAGGACACTGCAGTTACAAGGAGGTAGAGATCCAGGACATCAGTGGATACTAGGACAGTCAATGGCGTTTACAGTGCAGAGCTGGTGACAGGAGCTCACTCCCACTGTACAGCAGGCACACAGTAGTGGCTCTGGGGTCTGTGTGTCCCTCTAGCTCTCGTGACTGCGACAATATCCTGGGCACTGATGAGTTCTCCCCCCCCCACACACACACCCTCCGTAGAGACCCTTGGGGGAGAAGGAAGGCAAGCGTTCTGTTTGCCTCGATAGGATGCTGGGACTTCCGTTCCTAGCAAACTGTCCCCCCATGCCAGTGTCCCAGGATGAGCCTAAGCTGGCGTCAGAGGGAGGCCAAGTTCACACCTTACCCTAAGCCCAGGAGCCACTTCCTATGACCACAAGGAGTCTGGTAGACAGGAACGCCAGGCTGAGGCTGGCCTCTGAATCTGTCATTCTAAAGACCTCTTGAGGTGGGTTTGACATGTTGGGGCTTGAGTTTAATCCTGGGGCCATATATGGTGGAAAGAGAGCTTCTACTCTGACCTCTAAAAGTGACCTCTAAAAGTGTGCAATGCCCCCACCCAGATCCACACAAACACACAATAAAATGTAATTTTAGTCGGACAGTGGTGGTGCCTGCCTTTAATCCCAGGCAGAGACAGGTAGATGACTGAGTTTGAGGCCAGCCTGGTCTACCGAGCAAGTTCCAGGACAGCCAGGGCTACACAGAGAAACCCTGTCTCAAAAAACAAACCAAAAGAAGGAGGAGGAGGAGGAGGAGGAGGAGGAGGAGGAGGAGG
This sequence comes from Uromys caudimaculatus, assembly GCA_028551405.1. Classification (NCBI taxonomy): domain Eukaryota; kingdom Metazoa; phylum Chordata; class Mammalia; order Rodentia; family Muridae; genus Uromys; species Uromys caudimaculatus. The sequence goes on from CM052707.1 coordinate 101,762,773, forward strand.
AGGAGGAGGAGGAGGAGGAGGAGGAGGAGGAGAAGAAGAAGAAGAAGAAGAAGAAGAAGAAGAAGAAGAAGAAGAAGAAGAAAAGTAATTTAAAAACCCACAAAAAACTTAAGTCTCTTTCAACTAAATTCCTAACCTGAATGAAGGCACTCCCCAGCTGTAGATTCCCTATCAAGTGCCACTATTCTAGTCTGAAAACAAGCCACCTAGCACTGCCTTGCTGCCTCCACCTTAGAGGACTCTTCGTGGCCACTATGGGGACTCTGGGCTCCCCTCCCAGAGCCCCTAAGATACAGAAGACAGCTTCCTGGGACAGCCTTCCGTCTATGGTTCCCTCAGTCCTCCGGGGTGAATAGGGGGCACTTGGGCTGGAGGGACAGGTGAGGAACAACGGCCAGGAGGCCTTGGAGTCCCGGCGGCTGGAGGAAGGAAGCGAGGCCGGCCCCCGTAGTCTCTTTGTATTAGCCTGTGAACAGCCTGGCTTTAACCAGGGGAGTTCAAGCTGGTTTGAATCAAGTTTTTAATTAAAAATTGACGGTGATCAATACCCTAGGCAGTGCTGGAGGGGGAGGGTAGAGGCAAGGACCGGAGGGGGCGTGGCTGGGAGATCCGTGTGACCCTCCCGCAGCTCAAGACACCTGTGGCCTCAGTTTCCCCTCTGCCGATTAACTCCGACCGTCCTTCCTGCAGGAGTCACACCAGTGGGGACAGTTGAGGGACTTGAATTATTGTCACATTGAAAAACTACCCAGAGAAACCTGATCAGGACCCCATACTGCGCCGGAAGCGGCCCAGCCAGGACGCGGCCGCTGCTGTAGGCGGGCACCTCAGTCCTTGCCACGGACCTCTTAGCGCTGGGGAGCTGCAGAGGACCCGCCTCGGTCCAGAGCCCGGGAAGTGCGGCAAACGCCACCCTGCGGTTCAGGGCAGGCCACCAGCTTTGGGTGGAATGGATCCCTGAAATCCTAGCCGGTCGGTTCGTGCACCACCTCGAGAGAAAGCCTGCAGGATTCCCGTTGCCAGGAGGGGGCGCAGCCTCCCTCCCCGTCCCTCCCTTCGTGCTGCCCTTCCCTTCCTCCACTCTCCTCTGGCCTCAGAAACCTTGCAAAAATAATTCTGCATTAGCGTTTTGCTTTGTTTTTGAGATAGGGTCTCATGTAGCCTAGGCTAGTCGCAGTCCCCTTCAGTGTAGCTGAAGATGACATTTAACTCCTAATCCTCTTGCCCGCCGCACACTATTCATTATTTTTATTTTTGGATTTTCGAGACAGGGTTTCTCTGTGTAGTTCTGGCTGTCCTGGAACTCGCTCTGTAGCCCAGGCTGGCCTCCAAATCTCAGAGCTCCTCCTGCCTCTGCCTCTGGGATTAAAGGCCCATGCTCCGCCCTCCCCAAATACGACCTCGTTATTTTTATCTATTTTTATTTTTTATTCTCTCACCTGCTCGGATTCTGCGGAGAACCTATGGGATACTCAGAAATAAAGGGCTCTCATCGTTTGCCCAGTGGCCTACCAGTCCACACTCAGCACACAGCGGTCTCCACAGTGTTGGGCTCCAGCCCGTTCTAGGTCAGGTGATTTGGAAACTGTGGTCCCCTGGAGTGGCAGGACGCACTTCGCACTTCCGGGGACAGAGCCCAGGGCTGAGAGACCTTATCAGTGGATTAATTCACTAACAATTGAAGTGTTCCCTCGCTGGCCCGCCTTTTCTGGGCCGGCCTCTGGTGTTCAGTCACCTTGTTCCTTTCCAGCCATCTTTTCCTAATTCTTCTTCCGACTGCCATCTTGCCTTTTGCAAATGACTTTTTAAACATCGAAGCTCAGCCTGGTGTGGTGGCACACGCCTGTCATCCCAGCACTTGGGAGACTGAGACAGGAGAATTGCCAAGAGTTCTGGCCAGCTTGGGCTACAGCAGGGAGAGCTTATATCAAAAGAGGGAGAAAAGAGTCGAAGGGGAGTCCGCTGAGGATGTTCGGGTTCTGGTCATCGTCAACTATGTACTGACTTCCAGACAACCTGGGCTACATGAGTCTCAAAGTTTGTGTGCTGTGCGCTGTTTGCTGACTCGGTTTACCTCCACAGATGAGTGATCAGTGACAGGTATCTTTGGCTGAAAGCCCAGGCGGGCTGGCCACCCCCATGTCCCCACCCGGTAACTCTCTAACTCCCAGGTGCCCCTCATTCGCAACGGGCAGGCCAGGTGTGTGTGGACGGTTCCAGATAGCATTTTGAAAAATGAAGACATTAAAACCCTATGGGAAGGATGAAGGGAGGAAGGAAAGGTGGGAGGGAGGGAGGGAGGGAGGGAGGGAGGTGTGGCCAATCTGACACCTGGCGCTGACTGAGGTGCTCCAGAGGAACTCGGGGCAGCGTGGGGATGGGAAGAAGGAATTGGTTTGGGAATCTGTGGAGAAGGGTCCCCACTGAGGTACCATTAGCTCTGGGCCACACCCACCCCTCCCAACCACAGGAGCCACCTTTCTGAATGTCTCCGGGACTTGTGACCCTGGCAGACTCACCGAGCCAGAGAGGCTCCCCTAGGAGGAGCTTGGGGAAACTCACCCTGGCTGGGTTGAGTCACCATGATGGGGAGAGATCGTTGGTCCCAACATATGCCCCCACCCTGCAGCTCATGGCGGGGCAGGTCTTGTCGCCACGGTAACCAGCCATCATCCCAGCCGGAGATCAGGCTGGTATTGAATTGTGGACTGCGGGAGTGAGAGTGGGGAGGGGGAACGGGCACAGCCATTGCTCGGCACACACCAGCTTTCGTAGACAGTGAGGGAGGTGGGCAGGAGTGACTCGGGGCCAGGGGCTGTGGGGGCTGTGTAAGTGTGAGTAGGGTGAGGCTGAGGAGGGACACCTCGATACCTTTCTATGCCTTAATTTCTTTCCATTTATTTTAATTTTTTCTATAAAGATTTATTTATTTTATGTATGTGAGTACACTGTAGTTGTCTTCAGAAACACCAGAAGAGTGCATCGGATCCCATTACAGATGGTTGTGAGCCACCATGTGGTTGCTGGGATTTGAACTCAGGACTTCTGGAAGAGCAGTTGGTACTCTTAACCGCTGAGCCATCTCTCCAGACCTCCTTATTTGTTTGTTTGTTTGTTTGTTTATTTTAGAGCCGGGGTCTCTCATAGATGTGTAGGAGTTGTCTGTTCACAGTTGCTCCGTCTGTCTCCTAGAGGGGATGATCCCAGCTGACCCATGTGAGACTCACCTTACCGTCTCTTACAGCCATGTGAGAGATGAGACCCAGACCTCGACTTTTCACACACGCACACACACCGTGAAGCTGGAGAGCCCCCGCATCTTTCTCAATTCGTTAAGTATTTTTCTACCTCTCCTGGGAGATGGCAATGGAAAAAAGGGAGTCCCGCCCCAGAAACCTCAGAATAGTTACACTTAAGGCCTTGGTCTGGGTGATCTGTGGACCTAGTAACTCTATAAAATCAAGAAACGGGCAACGCAGGTTCCCCGCGTGTGCAAAATCTGGGGTCTAAACAGATTACACCCAAACTCAAGGGTTTTCGCCTCCAGCTGCCTTTGCGGGATAGAACCCAATAGACCGAGGGCGCCTGCCCTCTTCTGGACATCACATGAACTGCAAGACGCTGGGGTGAAGTCGATGGGCGGCAGGAGCACCCGCGCGCTCACACAGGTACCCCAAATATGTAAAATTTAAACCCGAGGGCGTGGTGGCACCTACTTGTAGTCTCAGCCTGGGAAGGCAGGAACAGGAGATCCTGGGGGTTCGCCACCCGGCCAGTCTAGCCGAACCCACAAGCTTCAAGGCAGGAGAAAGGGCTCTGTGGCTGAAAGTGGTTGCCCTTGTAAAGGGCGGGGGTTCAGTTCCCTGCCACATTGTGGCTTACTACCCTGCGACTCCAGCTCTCAGGGATCCAACATCACGGCGTTCCACAGGCAACTAGACTCTTTGCACATGCCCCAGTGCAGACACACAGCTACAGACACATTTTAAAATAAATAGATCTTTTTTAAAAAAAAAGTTGTCAAGACATGATAGTGCCCACTTTTAATTCCAACACTTGGGAGCAGCAGGCAGCCTGGTCTACATAGTGAGTTACAGAACAGCCAAGGCTGTTTTCCAAAAAAGCCACGACAGCCACAGATCAGGACAGAGGGGTGACCAAGGAGGCTTGTATGGGACACAGGATGGGACACTTGTATGGGACTCAGTAGCTGGTGTGCACTGAACACTGTGTGGCCGTCTTGGTTTTACTGGTGACAGGAGAGGCCTATAGACCCACCCCAGTCCCTAGAACAAGATTACCATGATCCCAGCCCCGAAACTGCCAAGACACACGAGAGGCAGCTCTGTCCACACGGAGAAGGGTGATGAGGCCCTGGAGGAGGCCCTGGGAGCTCAGCTACAGGAGTTGGACTCCAGGGTAGGGGTCATGCTGTGTTTGATAGTGATTTGAGGACACGAAGGTTAACGGTGTAGATGGGAGAGAAGAAAGCAAGAGAGCAAGCCAAAATGGCAGGATGAGGGTGGGGATGGGCGTGGTGGGCAGCAAGCAGTTGGCAGTTGGAGTGGCAGTGCGAGGAGGGAGGGTGGGATTGAGAGATGGAGAGTGGACGGTAGAGAAGAGACAGGAGGGAGATATGGAGGAGGAGATGGAGGAGGGGGAGATGGAGAAGGAGGAGATGGAGGGGGAGATGGAGGAGGAGATGGAGGGGGAGATGGAGGGGGAGATGGAGGGGAAGATGGAGGGGGAGATGGAGGAGGAGATGGAGGGCGAGATGGAGGGGGAGATGGAGGGGGAGATGGAGGAGGAGATGGAGGGGGAGATGGAGGGGGAGATGGAGGAGGTAGAGGGGAAGACAATAGGGCAGAGGGTGCAGTGCTAGGGGGGATCTTGAAAGAGATGGTGGAGCTTATCATCGGAGGTGAGAGGGAAGAACCCGGCCTAGGCTGAGGCTGCCTCCCAGGTGGAAACAGACCCACACCATTAGTCAGCCTGGGCCCTGGAGATGTCTGTGGCTGTCCCTGATGGGCAAGACAGAGGCTCATCCTCTTGCCCTCTGGTACCCAGCCCCAGACTCAGTTTCCTCTGCATTGGAATGGCAGAGAGCTTGGCTTGAGTCAACTTAGAGGCTGTGGTAGCTGCTAAGGGTCCCTGTAGCCTCATCTTCCAGCTGCCTCCTCTTGGGCAGTGGAGGAGTTGGGGAAAGCACAGGTGCAAACAGAAGTTCGGCCTGGAGCCAGGGCCCTGTGTCACTAGACTGAGGACAGGGAGCAGGCAGTGGCTTCATGAGCCATCCACACAAAAAAAGACTTTTTGTTTCTTTCCAGACTATTCTGTGGCTGGCCTCTCCCCAAGTCTTGGCTTGAGATTCCCCTTTAGAAACTCCAAAAGGATACACCTAGGTCTGGCCTGTCAACTGTTTGTCCCTGGCTGGCCCTCTCTAGACCAATGATTTACTGTCTCTGTGTAAATAAAAAGAATATTTTATCCTAAGGGCAGAATAGCACATCCATAGAAAGCTCTTGGCAAGAAAATGTTCTGTGTTCTGAAAATCTGTATTTCTGTTCCTTTCTAATAGTCTAGGAGTAGATTGCTAGGTGGGATGGATGGACAGATAGATGGACAAGTGGGTGGGTGGTTGGATGGATGGGTGGGTAGATGGATGGATGGGTGGGTAGATGGATGGGGGGGTGGGGAGGTGGATGGACGGATGGATGGACAAGTGGGTGGGTGGATGGATAGGTGGATGGGTGGATAGATAGATGGATGGGTGGGTGGATGGATAGATGAATGGGTGGGTGGGTGGGTGGATGGATGGGAGGGTGGGGGGTGGATGGACGGATGGATGGACAAGTGGGTAGGTAGATGGATGGATGGGTGGATGGGTGGATGGGTAGGTGGATGGATGGATGGATGGACGGACGGATGGACGGATGGACGGACAGATGGATGGATGGGTGGGTGGATGGACAGATGGACAGACGGATGGATGTGTGGGTGGATGGATGGGTCGATAGGTGGACCTATCCCAGGATGAGCATCTGGTGCTACATGAGCATCATAGAACAGCCACACCCTGAAAAGCCTCAGGGAAGAGCATCTTCCTTTGTCCATCCACCAGCTCACTCTGACTTTGTACCCTGAAGAAAGCATGGTGCACTGTCTATCAGCCAGTCTTTGCCAAATCGATATGCATATCTGTAGGGCTCAGGGTGGAAGCCAGGATCTCACCATGCAGCTTTCCTGGGCCACAGTCAATTTTCATTGTCCATTTCGGGCAACCAAGGACCACCTGGGAAGGGAGTCTCAGTGAGGGACTGTAGGTTAGGTGGCTGTGGGGCTGTGAGGGATCGCCTTTGTGCTTTGTTATTTTGAATCGGGTCTCTCTATTATGTAGCTCTGGCTATCACAGGACTTTATCTGTAGACTGGGTTGGTCAACATACAGAAATCCATCTGCCTCTGCCTCCCGAATGCTGGGATTAAAGTCATGACCCACCATAACTGGCCAAGGGGTTGTTTCTGTTGTGTTACCTTAGGTGGGAAGAAGATTGGTACATTGTCCCAGTGGACCCTGAACTGTGTGACTAGAGAAGGCGTGGGAGGCTGCAGTGGAGACAGCTCAGTGGATAAGGGCAGCTACAGTTGCCAGGGACCACACCAGGCATAGTCATCTGAGACTCCGGCTCCAGGGGAATCTGCCTCCCCCTTCTGGCCTGGGCAACTATTGCATGTACACATGCAGGACACTGCCCGACCCTCAACTAAGAACAAAACAAAAATGTAAAAAGAAAGAGTGGGAAAAAGTCAGCTGAGCTCAAGCAAGTGTGCAAGCCGGATAGTCACAAGTAAGCGTGGGAGCTGTGTAGTCACAAGGCAGCCTGCGAGCCGGGTAGTCATGAACCCTTTCCCTCCAGTTCTTTTCATCCTGGTATTTTATTCCAGCAACCGAAATGGGTCACACTGCCACCCCTGCGTCAGCTGGCACTCTGTGTGTATGACGTCAGAGGTCCTCAGTTCCTCTCACCCTATTTGTCTGAAGATTTGTTTAGTTCTACTTTATGGGTTTGAGTGTTTTGCTTGCATGTCTGTCTGTGCACCATGTGGCAACCTCAGAGGTCAGAGAAGGCGTGGGATCTGTGGGGCCCCTTGTGGGTGCTGGGAAGCGAACCTGGGTCCTCTGCACCACAGACATTGCTGTAACCGCTGAGCGAGCACCCCTCCCTCCAGCCCCGTCCACATCTTTGTTGCGTTGTTGTTGCGATACAGTCTCTCAGTAGACCCGCATCTCACTGATTAAGGCCAAGCAGGGTTGCCCAAGTGCTCTTGGGATCTGCCTGTCTCCCAGTCATCAGCATTAGGATTCCAGAAGCTCATCTCAACAGCAGACTTTTCTCGTGAGTTTGGAGGATTCGAACTCAGGCTCTCCTGCTTATATGAGGACTTTACTGACTGAGGCTTCTCCCAGCCTTTGTGTTCCAAACTCCACCCAGCCCCAGACCGGCTTGTCTATCTGCTGAGAGACGCAGCATGGGATGCGTATGGCTTGGTCATGTGCGTGAAGTCTGTGACGCAGTCACGTAGACTGTAAGGATTCCATTTCTTCTTTTGTGTGACTCTGCAGATCCTTAAGCCACTGGAGCCTCGAAATTTCCTGAGACACTTCCAAGTGGGATGCAAAACCAACTCATTAGCCGGGCAGTGGTGGCGCACGCCTTTAATCCCAGCACTCAGGAGGCAGAGGCAGGTGGATTTCTGAGTTCGAGGCCAACCTGGTCTGCAGAGTGAGTTCCAGGACAGCCAGGGCTACACAGAGAAACCCTGTCTCGAAAATCCAAAAAAACAAAACAAAACAAAACAAACCCCACAACTAACAACTCATTAAGACTTGTGTAACCCACTGTGAGGGAGGCATTCATGAGATGGCATACTTCCCCTGGAGCCTTCCATTCCAGTCTGGGAAGCCCTCTTCTTCTGCAGAGCACCTTCTGGGTTCTTCCACTCCTGCACCCTTCACTTACAGCCTACACTTTCAGGTGAACAGAGCAGACCCTGCAGGGGTTTTGAGAAAGAGAGAGAGAGAGAGAGAGAGAGAGAGAGAGAGAGAGAGAGAGAGAGAGAGAGAGACTGTCTTTGTTTAAAGATTTATTTATTCATTCTATGTGAGTACACTGTAGCTGTCTTCAGACACAGTAGAAGAAGGCATCTGATCCCATTACAGATGGCTGTGAGCCACCATGTGGGTGCTAGGAATTGAACTCAGGACCTCTGGAAGAGCAGTCAGTGCTTTTAACCACTGAGTCATCTCTTCAGCCCCATTTGTTTTTTTAAAAGTAAGCTCTCTACACAGTCCTGGCTGGACTGGAACTTGCTATGTAGACCAGGCTGTGCTTGAACTCACAGAGATCCTCCTGCCTCTGTGCTAGAATGAAAGGTCTACACACCACTCCCACTGTTTCTTCACCCCAGTTTTATGCTTAATATCAAGATATTTGGCAATTCTATTGGAATATACATTTTTCTTGTTTCTTTCTTTCATTTATTAATTTAATTTATATTACACTGTTGCTATCTTCAGACAGAAGAGGGCATTAGATCCCATTACAGATGGTTGTGAGCCACCATGTGGTTGCTGGGATTTGAACTCAGGACCTCTGGAAGAACAGTCAGTGCTCTTAACCACTGGGTTCAACCCCTCCTTCTTTCTTTCTCTCTCTCTTTCTCTCTTTCTTTCTTTCTTTCTTTCTTTCTTTCTTTCTTTCTTTCTTTCTTTCTTTCTTTCTTTCTTTCTTTCTTTTTTTGGTTTTTCGAGACAGGGTTTCTCTGTGTAGCCCTGGCTGTCCTGGAACTCACTCTGTAGACCAGGCTGGCCTTGAACTCAGAAATCCACCTGCCTCTGTCTCCCAAGTGCTGGGATTAAAGGCGTGTGCCACCACTGCCCAGTGGAACTTTTGTTTCCTAGTTTCTGAGGACCTGAAAGTCACTCTGATTCTGGATCTTTCCCATGGCATCTGCCTTTCCTTTAAGGAAGCTTTAGGAATTTTTTGTCTATTCTCAGGGTTCTGAAATGTCACAAAGATGCATCTGCCTATTTCCATTCATCCACACGAAGCCCATGTTCTTCAGTGGGATGTTTCCTTCCTTCCCTGCCACTGTGAGAAAATACTTCAATAAAAGCCAACTCAAGGGAGCAAGGGTTTATTGGCTAATAGTTCCTGGTTCATTACTTTGGGGAAATGAAGGTTTTAGGAGCTGGGGGAGATGCTCACACTATGTCCATAGTCAGAAGAGTCAGTGAACGCATGCACGCTAGGTCACTGTCTTAGTCAGGGTTTCTACTCCTGACTAACACAAACATCATGACCAAGAAACAAGTTGGGGAGGAAAGGGTTTATTGAGCTTACACTTCCATGCTGCTGTTCATCACTAAAGGAAGTCAGGACTGGAACTCAAGCAGGTCAGGAAGCAGGAGCTGATGCAAAGGCCATGGAGGAATGCTGCTTACTGGCTTGCTTGCCCTGGCTTGCTCAGCCTGCTTTCTTATAGACCCCAAGACTACCAGTCCACAGATGGCACCACTCACAAGGGGCCCTCCCCCCTTGATCACTAATTGAGAAAATGCCTTACCTCTGGATCTCATGGAGGCATTTTCTCAACTGAAATTCCTTTCTCTGTGATAACTTCAGCTTGTGTCAAGTTGACACACAAAACTAGCCAGTACAGTCACTCACTCCAGGATCCCAGCCTAGAAAACAGTGCCACCCACAGTGGGCAGGATCCCAGCCTAGAAAACAGTGCCACCCACAGTGGGCAGGATCCCAGCCTAGGGAATGGTGCCACCCACAGTGAGCACATTTTCCCATCTTAGTGAAAATAATCAAGGTATTCCCCTGCAGACAAATACAGACACTGGTCTCCTGGGTGATTCTAATTTCTGTCAGGCTGACAACTTTAACCATCACACCTACATATTTAAATTTGTTTTATTTGTTGTTGTTGCTGTGTATACATGATGCATATGTCTGTGCACATGCCATGGTGCACTTATGGAGGTCAAAGGACATTGTTGTTTTGTTTTGGTTTTTGAGACAGGGTTTTCCTGTGTAGCTCTGACTGTCCTAGAACTTGCTCTGTAGACCAGGGTAATCTCAGGTAACTCAGAGAATCCTCCTGCCTCTGCCTCCTGAGTGCTGAGGTCAAAGATGTGCACCACTGCTGCTTGTCCAAAGGACAATGTTCTAGAGTTGATTCTCTCCTTCTACCTTGGTGCAAGTTCCAGGGATTGAACTCAGGCCACTGAGTGTGGGTGGCAAGCTTTTACCCTGTAAATTATGTCACAAACTGTTGCTCTCTCTCCTTTATCTGGTCATCTGCTTAGCAGTTTTGAGTTGTATCTAGACCAGATGACAAACATTCTAACTCCAATATGTAAACCCTCTACCCCAAGCCATGCCCCCAACCACTTCCTGGGAGATTTTAGGCAGGGGCATGGCTTGCAACAGACAAAGGCTGTGAACTCAGTGTCAGCTGAAACTGAGGTGAGCAGGTCCTACAGGAGTTCTGGCCAACAGGCAGTCAGGACTCTGCTGCTTGAGATGTAACCCAGGGCCTACAGTCAGTCATGTCTTCATCAGATCAGTCATACCTGAGTCCCCATCTTGTCCCCAACAGATGGGGTTACAGCACATCAGGTATGATATGCTATACCTACATCCATAGTTCAGGGAGGGGCCTCACGGAAGCCAGTGGACAGGAGGGCTGCTTTCCTCTGGAGGCTCTGCTGCAGCAGGTGATGGCTCTGACTTGTGTTATCCAGCTGCCCCTTGCTTTTCTCTGTCCCCACACTGCGTGACTCTCTGTCTTCCCCATGGCTCTCTAGCTTGTCCCGTCCTCCATTTTGGCTGTCTCTGCCTGCTTCTCCCCTCGTGGTCCAGCTTGCTCTGATTCCAGGCCCTTTCTCTTCCTTCTCTTCCCCTCTTCTCTCCACCCTCTAAACACTTCCCATGTGTGCCCTCTGCTCCCTGGCGACCCTTCTACTCCATGTCCCTGGACCCCTCCCCTCCCTTCTTTCCCAAATGCTTTACCCCCTGGGTGTCCCACCTCTTCAACCTTGTGTCTCCCGCCCTCTTCCTCCCCCTCCCTGCCCCATCCCTTGTCCATGTTTCCTCATCCCTGGTCGGTGCTCTGCCCCACCTCATGTGGCTGTGTCCCCTCACCCCCGTGGTGTCCTCTCTCCCCTCTGTCCCCTTCCCAGCCTGCAAGCGTAAGGAGCAGGATCAGCAGAAGGAGAGGGCGCTGCAGCCAAAGAAGCAGCGCCTCGTGTTTACAGACCTGCAGCGCCGCACACTGATTGCCATCTTCAAGGAGAACAAGCGGCCATCCAAGGAGATGCAAGCTACCATCTCGCAGCAGCTGGGCCTGGAGCTCAACACTGTCAGCAACTTCTTCATGAATGCCCGTCGCCGGTGCATGAACCGCTGGGCTGAGGAGCCAGGTGCCACCCCTGGCACCGCGACAGCCACTGCCACCTTCTCTAAGGCCTGAGCCTTCCACCCCGACACTTACCCCAGCCCCAGGGACCGCACATGCCAGCCCTGGGGAGTGAGGGACCCGTCCCTGACCCAGCCAAAGCAAGCCCTACCCCCACCCCCAGAGGACAGGGACCCCCAGCCCCCTCCCGCTCAATTTTGGACTCCAAAGGGACCCCGAGGGTAGAGTGGGTCAAGAATCAAGCACATCTTACAAACAAAACCCGGGTATTTAAAAATGATTTTAATAGAGAACCCTTCTTTCCAGATCTCAGACCTCCTCAAAAGGGGGGAGGTAGATATCTTCCCATCTTCCCCCCACTTTCTCCTCCAGGCCAGGTCTCTGTCTCTTTGTCCCCTCCCCAAGAACTGAGACCCATCCCAAGTGGCCAAAACCGACAAGACAAGCTGGATCCTTACAGCACCCCCATGCCCAATTCTGTCCTCCAAGTCACGTTTCCTACCCCACAGGATGGCCCCTTGCAGATGAGACCCCAGCCCGCCAACCCCAACCCCAGCGGCCTGGATAGCCTGTGCCAACAATCCCCTGCCTTAACGCTGGGGAGAGGAGCTGTGGGGAGCCTCCTGTCTCCAAGGAGATGATGGCAGATTCGAGGTGAAGGCTGCCTATGGATGCCTCCATCCCAGCACCCCTGGTTGAGTTCACTATAAGCACCTTGCTATGTGAAGAATGCTACACAGGGAACAAGGTTACCAGAGAGCAAAGATGGCACCCCAGATCTCAGGGGAGAGACATCAGATTCTCCCAGATCTGAAGGGGGGGCATGGAGGCACCACCAGTGTCCCTTGGATGCAAAGTTCTGGAAATCTCTGGAATTCCTCACCTGTTTTTTTCAGTTGATTGGGGTACATACCTGAGTGCCCCTCAGAGGACATTCAGGGGTGAACCTTGCATTGGTGACACCTCTCTCAGAAGAGAGAAGATGAAGCTGAAAACTGCTTGCTCCATTGTTTTGCCAAAAAAAAAAAAAAAAAAGTACAATGGGGAAATGTCAGAAACGGGGCCACCCCTCTGCTCAGCTCTCCTGTCTGGGTGACATTTCAAGGCTGGCCCCAGGAGGCTGTCTCTTCCCCTCATCCTCTGGGGTTCAAGATCCTGGGAACCCCTCTCCACTGCACCCTACTCCCACGGCTGCCTCCCAGGGAGGGGTCCCCCAGTTTCCCTAGAGAATGCAAGAGAACTTTCTAGTGAGAAAAAGAAAAAGGAAACCTCCCCCATCCTGTAAAGGCTACCTCATTGAGCCCACGCTGTGATTCGAAAGATCACGTCTGATACCAAAGATCCCCCACCCCCAAGGGTTTGTGCTGGAAGCCAGGGTGTCCCCACTTTCACCCCATGGCTGTCCCCCACGAGAGAGAGAGAGAGAGAGAGAGAGAGAGAGAGAGAGAGAGAGAGAGGGACAGGAGGACAGCGAGGTCGGCGAGTGCCTTTTTATTGAACCAAAGATGTGTGTAGAGTGTCCTCCGTCCTCAGTGATTTGCTGCTCTCCCATGAGAGCAGCTAGGATGGATGCTTCTAGAACCTTCGGGTGTGAGGCAGAATGCTCAGAGTGAAAAGTGTCCCCTGTTGTCCCCTGTTCCCACTCATTAAGTGACAGGTCTCCCCATACACAGCAACACCCACACACCCATGTTGGCAGGTACATGCACACACACACACACACACGCACACACACGCACACACTCATGCTCACACATCATTCCCTCTCCTTCACAATCCCACGTTTCTGATTCCTAGCTCCAAAGCCACCCTGCCCACCCTGTACCCAGCAGGTACAGGTGACATGTCCTGAGCCAGCAGACTGAGACTCACAACATGAGCACAGAAAAAATGAAGTCCGACATGGTGACATGGTGACCTTAATCCCAGCTCTCAGGAGGCAGAACCAGGCAGATGGATCTCTGTGAGTTCACATAGTGAGGGCCTGCCTCAAAAGTTCTATGACTCAATGACAAGTTAGAAAATATCACATATATATGTATAAAACTTGAGAGCTAGGGTCTCCCTCTGTAGCTAAGGCTGGCCTCTAGCTTGAGATCTTTCTGCTCAGCCTCCTGAGGGCTGGGGTCACAGGCAGGCATCACCAAACTGTTTTTCCCTTTGTCTTTGTCTTTTCTCCTTTCATCTCTTTTTTCTTTTCTTTATGGTGGTTATGGGGATAGAACCCCAGGATCTAGCACATGCTAGGCAAGAATTCACCCCTGACCACACCCCCAGCCCCTCATGGAGGATTCTAGGCTGGGCTCCACTTCTGAGTCACCAATAAAAGCTTTTCAAATACCATTACACACACACACACACACACACACACACACACATCAGGGCCCTCTCGAAGCCCAGATGGACCTCCATCCCTCCATCTGCCCCAGACACCTTCTGGTCCTTACCAACCAAAGATTTTTCCTACACAGGGAACCCACAGTCCAGCACAATTCCTTCTAGCCTTTGACAATTCTCTCTGAAATACCTCAAAATATTTAATGTATAGTTTATGTGCTAAAAACAAAAACAAAAAAACAAAAAAAAACCTTAGCTAGTTTTGGGATTATGTGACTTGAAGCTTTATATCGTTAAATTATAATTTTGCAAATAATGGCATGTTTATCTCTGATCGGTTCCATGGGAGATGCATCAAACGCCAGGGCAGCGAGGCCAGTAGTCCCTGAGGGCGAGTGGGGGGACTGGTGGCCTTCACGGATTTCCTATGTACAAGAGTTTCGTAGGAAAGAGAGAAAGGCGCGCATGCGCGACAGCTGTACCTTCCCCTGGCTTGTTCTGTTTCCTCGTTTTATGGAGTCGTGTCTTCTAAGAGTATTTATGATTCTATGTGTTCTGTGTTCAAATGTAATTTAAGAAACAAAAGAAAAATGAAATCCAAAGAGGCAAGGCGATGGTGCTTGATTGACACAGGGCCCGAATACTCAGATGACGCAACTGGAGGGGGTGGGCACAGGGGGGGTCACGCCCATGGCTGTGCTTCAGCTGGAGGGGGTGGGCACGGGGGTGGGGGTCATGCCCATGGCTGTACTTCAGGATCCGATTGGCCTGTCCTGTGGCTCGGTTTCTGTCCCCACCCTGACTAAGGAACTGTATCCAAACAGGTGGCAAGGTCCTGGGTTAGAGAGAGGGTCCTGGAGCAAGCCAGACCTGAATACTGATGCCTTCCTCCTCGCTCAGCCTTTTTGTGTGCCCAGCCTGGCTGGGGGCCGTTGCCCCTCTCTCTGTTGTTGGATTTGGGTTGCATGTGGGTGACCATCTACCAGCAAGGACTCCTTCCCAACTCCAACCATGTAGGTTTCACATTAACATAAATTTCCCAAGCATCTTCAAATCAGACAACTAGGAAATTCATGAGTGTTCCCCAACTTCCCCAGTTACCAAGAACATTTCCAAGACCCACTCACCTCTCCTGGAGCACCCTTAGCCTCCCCAGTCATGGAGTATCCAAATTTTGTAGACATCTGGGGACCCTGGAGAACTGGGTTCCATACCCCCTAAAGTGGAGAGAGAAGGTGGGCACAGGCCAGCCTGGGCATCCTTGCACTTCTTGCCTCTTCTCTCCCCAGCTGGGTCTCAAGGGTTCAGGCCAAGAGTTGGCTTCAAACAGCAGGCCTGGGTGGAGGTTAGCTGTCCCCACCTGCAGGACTATACCCCAGGGTTCTGGGACATGTAAGCCTAGATGTTTCTTATTCTCTCAAAATGGTTCAACCAAAGCTTTTCTGGGTGGGCGTCAATGGGTTATATCGCTGGGAATGGCATGATTGAAGGTCTGCAGAGTATTTTTAATGAAAAACAGAAAACAGGGCTGTGTCTGGGATCATTCAAAGGCTCCAGACCCTACAGGAAGAGTGGAAGGCAGCCCTTCCCACTCTAGCCCTCAGGGGACAGTCTTGAAAAGGTGGAGGTAAAAAGAAATCAAGACAGGTTGCACCACAGTTAACTGCTGCAGTGCAGTCTTTCCTCTGTCTTGATAGTTTCCTTCAAAAAAGTATTACCTAGATATTCAATTTCAGATTTATACATGTGTGTGGGCAACTGTGGATTTGTACGGATCCGGGAAAACCAGGACTTTACCAACCAGATCGCAGCAAAGGACCCAGGGAGAGGAAGAGCCCGTCTTCCCTGCTTGCCCCATCTACTACAGAATGCCGGCCTAGTCCACCCTTCCCAGAGCCTGTCAGCCAAGCTAACTGTGAGTTGGACCACATCAGGCCCTGCTTCTGAAGTGGCTCTATTCACTGCTTCAATCGAGGGGCGCAGCCTGGAGGAGGAAGGGGCAGGAGAGCACTGGGGTGCAGTTTAAACCAAGGTTGGTATGGGGTGAAGCCAAAGGTCAGGCAGAGCCTGATCTTTTCCTTCTCTTTCTCGAAAACAATGAAGCTCTGTGCACTTAGAAGGGGATAAAAGCCAACAAAATATCTTCCTACAATTAAATGGCTTGACCAGTAGGGGTCAGTGTTTTGATTTTGTTGTTGTTCATTGGTTTTTTGTTTCTTTTTTTTTAAACTTGGGAAAGAATGTTCCCTGGATTCTGATAAAAGAAGAGTTGGGGAAGGAGTGAGCCCAAAGAAGCCAGAGGGACCCTGTTTTATTAGAAAAAGGCAAGGATGTGTGGCCCCCTCTTGTCTTTGGATGCTGTTTGCTGACTGGCTATGCCTGCTGCTTTAGGGCAGGGGCAGAGAGCTGTACACTTGAGCTGCCTGGAGATCCGGCTTGAAAGGGCACTGACACACACTCCAGGGGAGACGGTGCCTTGCTCCACGCTAGCGCTCTGCTCACTCCCAGGTGACTGCTGCATTGTCCTGATGGCTGGGAATCTCCCAGCGATGGGCTTCTGGTCAGCTAGAGCTTTGTTGCTCTTTGGAGACTTCCAGGTGGCTCGAAGCTGAACCCCTCCAGAGAGGGTCTTTCCAGGATGAGGACCTGACATCCAAGCGCTTTGGCTGGCTTGCCAGAGAGTACTGTGAAGGCACACTGTAGAAGGCCTGATCATCAGATGAGGACACCAGGAGCTGCCCCGATGTGGCGCTTGTGGTGGTGGGTAGCTTCTTAGTCTCAGATGACTGGCTGTCTATATAAATGGCAGCCTGTTTCTCCACGGTCTGGGAGCTAGCGTTGGGGTGGACCTCTTCCTGGGACCCCTTTCCGAAGTGCTGACGTCTCTTCTTAGCCAGGATGGAGATCTTCCGCGGATTAAATATTGAATCTTTGTTTTGCGAGCGTATTTCTTCTTCAGATGGGTCTGGGGATTCGTAGAATGTGTCCCCACAAACTTCATCCGTGTGCATTTGCCTGCGCAGGATGGTGCCCTGGGTAATGAGGTCTGCGTAGCCCTCACGGTGGGAGAAGGCATAGCTGGAGCGGCGGGCTGGGATCCCACGGCGAAGATGCCGCATGGCGGGCTCCACGGCTGCTTCTTCACTTGGGATCTCCTCTTCCTCCTGCAGCGTGGTGTGGGAGACAGCAGGGGACAGCAGGGGACAGCAGGGACAGCAGGGACAGCAGGGGACAGCAGAGCGTCAGGGCCACCCGCACCCCAGCGGGTCCCACTCAGAGACTCCCAACCCTTATCCAGCCAACTGGGGTCTGATCTGGAAATCTGGACCAACAACCAGAGTCCTTCACTAGGGGCCGACAAGAGGGCTGGGTGGGTGGAGACACGTGCCACCAAGCCTAATGTCCCGTGTTCAATCTTGGTGACCCACATAGTGGAAGGAGCAAACTGACTCCTAAAAGTTGTTCTCTGATTTCCACAAATACCCCACAGTGTGAGCCACTCACTGAGCTCCCCAGCCCACGCTCACTGCATGAAGAAACGTAGTTTAAAACTTGAGGAAGACTGGCAGGGGGTCAGTCTTTCCCTGAGGCCTTGCCCTGTACTTTATCTCAAAAAAACAAAATTAACAAAAAATTTTAAATGGGACCATTAAAACTTACCATATTAGGGCCAGAGAGATGGCTCAGTGGTTAAGAACACTGGCTGATCTTCCAGAGAAACCAGGTTCGACTCCCAACACCCACATGTCAGCCCACAGCTATCTTGAACTCTGGCCCCTGTGGGCACATGGCCCACCTATGGGGCACATACATGTCCACAGACAGAACATACACACATATGAAAAATAAAAATAAGTCTGAAAATATTTGTTTAAATTACCACCTCAGCTGCTATAAGGATGGTTTCTGGCGCTGAGCACATTCAGAAAGCTGTGCAACTGCGACTTCCAGAACATTCCTTCCCCAAAGGAAGGCTCACCTCCTCCCCCAAGACTCCACTTCCCACCTCTGCATTTCCCTGCTCTGGACACTTCCTGTCACAGAGTCCCGCACTATGTGGCCTTTGTGTGTGCCTCTCTCACTGACTAAAACATCTCAGGTCCATCCACCCTGTGACCTGACGTCATAACCATGTTTTCTGGAGACAGTTCCCAACACATGGACAGGCCACATGTGTCACACTCCACAGAGGACAGTGAAGCTGTACTAAGTGCCTCCAACTTCCTATTTTGCCTAAACCATTCCAAGAGCCATCTTCTTGTCTCCCTGGGCTCTGAATGACACAAGGCAGAAACCCAAGGAGGGTCCTAGGATGGACACAGTGCTCAGGGATTTGGGCCTCTGAGGAGGTCAGGAGGGATCTGTCTGCACTGTTCCCAGGACACAGAGTCTGCGACAGCTGGGGGGCGGGGCGCGGGGACATGCCCCAGCTCTCTCTCACCTTGGGGCGCCGTGTCAAGGCAGTTCTATGGATTGTGCGCAAAGCCAGCATGGGCAGAGTGTTCAGGGCCACGTTGAGCACAATCAGCAGCAGGCTGGAAGGCTCGCGGAACACATTGTAGTCAGCGTCTGGGGGTGGGGCAGATCGTGGGGCGTGGGTACTTGCGTGTGGGCCTCCTTCCCCTCCCCTCAGCCGCAGGGCACTACCCTGACAGCTCCCTTCCTCCAGATGATGCCAATGGGAGCTCACACAGAAACGGGAAGGTCTTTGGTGATATCTTGTACATCCACAGACTCTGAGTGAGGCTTGTCATGATTACGTAGGAGCTGAGGCTGACCACAATGGTGCCCACAAACAGGAGTGTCCAGTACTTTACAATAAGCATAACCTGAAGAGGGAGCCAGGAGGTCAGCAATGGGAAATGGGAGGCGGGTGCAGGGCCCCGGTGGCGTGGGGGCTCTGGGGAGACTGTCCAGGCCAAGGACCTGAGCTCCAATCTCCAACACCCACACAGAGGCTGAGAGCACAGCCTTGTGTGCCTGAGCTCCGGCACTGGACGCAGGGCGATGTAGAGGGTAGAAAGACCCTTGGGGCTTGCTGGGCAGTACAGTCTAATTAGTTGCAACTTCAATGGGAAAATCAGTCTCAGAAAAACAAAGTGGAATCCTGGGGAGATGGCCCAGGGGGTAAAGTGCTTGCTGTGTAAGTCTGAGGACCTGAGTTCAAGTCCCCAGCACCCTGGTCAAGCTGGTTGCTGTGTGTGACAGCAACCTGGCCACCTATGGCTAAATGGGAGGCAAAGTCAGAAGTCCGGAAAGCCCATGACCAGGCAGCCAGATTACATATGCAGCAGGGATGTTCCCTCCCAGATGACAACACTCCATCCTGCAGGAAGCTCCTTAAGCAGGAAGGAAATGAGCAGGAAGAAGCTTCAGAAAGTCGCTGAAACAGACCAGTTTACTAGGCCCCTCTGTGCCAGAGTGTGTAATAAAAGCTGAGAGTCCCCTCAGAAAGCCAAGATGCAAAGATGCTGAGACCATCCAAGCTGCCAGGAAGAGGTTTAGAACAGACGAGCCACCTGGAAAGGACACCCTCCAGCCTGTCACACTGCCTGCAGGCTGTGCAGTGTGCTCCAGGTTCCCAGTTTTGGGAACTGTCACCCATGCTGGGGAGGGCCTCGGGGATGCAGCTGTCTCCAAGTCATCTCTGCTCCTCTAAGTAACCCCAATAAACCTCACTGGTTCACCACCTTGGTGGTATCCATACTTTGGTTTGTTGTGGGCTCCCTACCTGGGGTGAGTGGGCGTGTGGTGCTTCTCCCCAAAGTCTTGTCACACAACACCAGCAATGAACAAGACCCTCCCTCAAGCAAAATTGACATCCTCCAACTTCACATGGCGTACGGCACACTATGCTCACATGGTGTGCAGGCACACTATGCTCACATACCACAAACATGCTAACAGCATTTCTAAGTCGGACATGATGACATACACCTTTAATCTCAGCTCTGTGGAGACATTATGCAGGCAGATCTCTGTAAGTTTGAGACCAGCCTGGTCTACAGAGCAAATTCCAGGACAGCCAGGGCTCCACAGAGAGACTCTGTCTCAAGAAAACAAAACAAAACAAAGAGCACTGGCTGCTCTTGGAGAGGACCTGAGTTCAAGTCCCAGCACCCACATCAGTTGTTCCACAGGCACCTGTAACTCCAGCTCCAGGGAATCTGTCGCCCCCTCCTGGCCTCTGTGGGTACTGCATGCATACATGTGTACACCCACATGGGTGCATACTCATGCACATGTACACACACACAAAAATTAAAGTGAAACGAATCTTTTTTACGAGGCTAGAGTAAAAAGTCAGTGTTGGGTAGAGGCCTCCATGGTTTCTCAGGGTTCGTGGTCCCACCTACCTCCAGGGTGACTGACAGTAGGCCAGATATCGCCACCAGTACCCCAAAGGACTGGTAGTCACTGGAGCTGCTGGTTGTGGACGTGTCATGGCTGACCAGAACCGTTACAAAGAAGTTGACCAGGGATGTCACAGCGCCGTGGGCGATGGCTTGCATGAAAATGCTGTAGTTGAACAGTCTGTCCTTCTGGCCGGCCGTGTACAATTCAGGCATCTTTAGGCTCTTCTCTGCGGTCACATCCTGGACAGGAGGTGAAGGCTTTCAGGGGAGTCTGGGCATGGGGGCTTAAGAACCTCTCCAGGGCTGGGCAGTGGTGGCGCACGCCTTTAATCCCAGCACTTGGGAGGCAGAGACAGGTGGATTTCTGAGTTCGAGGCCAGCCTGGTCTACAGAGTGAGTTCCAGGACAGCCAGAGCTACACAGAGAAAGCCTGTCTCGAGGGAAAAAAAGAAAAAAAAGAACCTCTCCAGGAGCTCAGCATGTGGTAACATGTATTCATGCAAGACAACCCAGTCTCCCCCCCCCATCCCCACACAAAAAGTAGATGTGAGATTAAAGTACTTTTGTTCCCAGTGCTGTGGTCCAAGATGTTCTCTGTGGTCCCCTCCCACATGAATGCCCTCAGGCAGGCTTACTCTGGGCAGTTCATGGGTAGAGGAGCAGGACAGAGCTGTCCTTCTGGTACCCCCTCCACAGTACACAGAAGGCTGGAGAGATGGAGCTCTCAGAGTTCAGGACTCTCTCCCACAGGAGGATCCTCCCACAGACCCTCATGGGACAGAGTTCTGGAGTGAGCAGATGGCCTGCTAGAGGTAAGAGACAGGACACAAGATGCTGCCTCCGCTCACCTGCTCAAACAGACCGATGTACAGGATCGGGAGTGTGGAATACAGCAGGTTAAAGAGAGCCAGGAACCAGCCTTCATACAGGGGCTGCAAGAGAGGGGGACCTCACCACCTTAGCCAGTGCTGCTCGGTGGCTGCCTGGGACAGGCTACAGTGAAGGTAGACACTGAACTCTGACACTTTGAAGTGTGGGCTTCTGCAGCTCTATAGGCAGGTGGAGAGAAGGGGCCGCTAGAGTGTTATAGAATCGCATAGGTTTGATTTAGACTAAAGGAGCTAGAAGAGACCAGGGACAGCTCCTGATGCTGGACCTAACAGAGCTAAAATCACCTTTGGGAGGCCAACACAGGAGGATCTCCAGTCAGAGGCCAGCCTGGGCTGCTCAGTTGGTGAGCACTCACCTTGCCTAGAAGCCCTGGTTTCCACCCCCAGCAGCACATGCACTGGGCATGGAAGTCTCGTAGGCTTTGAGCACAGTAGGCCAGCACTCTACCAACTGAGCCCCAACCACTCACTCTGTAGTCCTGAAATGAGGTCTAACTAATAACCTAGCTTTGTTGTTGTTTGGTTTTCAACACAGGGTTTCTCTGTGTAGCCCTGGCTGTCCTGGGACTGGCTCTGCAGACCAGGCTGGCCTCGAACTGAGAAATCCGCCTGCTTCTGCCTCACGAATGCTAGGATTAAAGACCTTCACCACCATACCTGATCTGCCCAGGTGGTCCTTGACTAGTAGCAATCCTCCTGCCTCAGCTTCCCAAGTGTTGGTAGGACAAGCATGTAACAACACACCCAGCTTGAACTCCAGCCTCTGGGCTGCTCCAGGTTAGCCCTCAAACCCCCACATACCTGTGCAGAGAAGCCATTGAACATGGAGAACCATATCTGGGCCATCATGCTGGCCACTGTCTTGTAGAAGAAGTAGCGCAGGAACTTGCAGACCCGCATGTAAGACCAGCGCCCGTGTACAAGCAGCAGCCGCTGCAGGTGGCAGAACTGGGCCAGCACGTAGTCGCTGTTCTGAACCGCCTGCATGCCCTCCTGGCCCGCCAGCCCTATGCCAATGTCCGCAGCTGCAGGGGCCATAGCATCTTGTCAGCCATTAGGACTCAAATCCCAGATTGACTCCCCTCCACCCAGCCAAGACCAGCCACCCACTCTTGATCATGTTCACATCGTTGGCTCCATCTCCGATGGCCAGTGTCACCACCTGCTGGTATTTTTTCACTAACGCCACCACAAGGGCCTTCTGCTTGGGCGTCACCCTGCAGCAGATGACAGCCTGGCATTTGGAGGCCAGGTCTACAAAGGCCCTCTCCCTCCACTCCTCGGGGCTCTCGCGGTTCTTGGAGGCGGCTGAGTGAGACGTTGCCGTGGAGGGCCCAAAGTTTCTCCGCATCTGGGAGATCCTCCTCGCGTGGAGGAAGTCTAACACGGACACACCCGGTTCCTGGGTGGCCTCATCCACCACTGCATTCTGGACCAGGGCTCGGGGCTCCTTGCGCAAGGACAGGAGCAGCTGATCCTGGGTGTCAGGTGTGGGGGATGGGATGGGGAGAAGGGGCTTGGGTCACTAGGCCTGCATCTCTGTTCTTGGCATGTCCCCCATCCCAGCTTTCACCAACCGGCTGCTCCTCGCCCCCAGTGACACTCACCAAGAATTCTCCATTGATAACCAAGGCCATGTTGTGGTGGGTTATCGTCTTGAACGCCCTCTGGCGTACGTGTTTGTCCCAATCTTTCTCCAGTAAGCGACTGTAAGGAGATGGGATGGACGGAAAAGTGGCGCCATCGTCCCACCCAGGGGACGGTGTGAAGGTGCCAGGGAGGTCACCTGCTTACTTGATGTCCTTATCTTCCAGAATTAACATGTTCTCCGACAGCAGCTGGCACGCAAAGCCGATGTTCACTGCGGTCTCTGCAAATCCAGCCAGGTGCACTCGCTTCGGCTCAGCGCCAGATCCAGGAGCCCCACACTCGCACCCAGAGGCCCCACCCACCACGGAACTCTGGTCCATCCCTTACGGGGGAACCACCCCCATCTCCTGCCTGGCTGAAGTGATTGGTCCAGATTGGCCGTGTGTCATAGCAGGGATGGCCAATCAGAGGTGGACCTGGGACTTTGGGCTGCTGGGCCTGAAGGGACTGGGGATGCGCAAGGTACCCAGGGAGGTGGGGTGAAGGCCAGGACCCTGAGGCCCACCACACTTTGAGCAAACATGAAAGTGTCAAATTTATTTGAAAGCCAGAAGAAAAAAAAATCAAAAAGAAAGCAAAACAAAAAATAACCAAAAATTAAAACTTCAAAAATTGTCAAAGTGGGCGTGTCTATACATGGGTGCAAGGGAGCCCCAGGACATTCCTTCAACGCTGACCTGGAGGTCATTTTAGGGTAGGTGTACCTCCAAGGGTGTGAAGGGGTCCCCACCCGGTTGCGTGATGGTCACAACGAAACTTTCCTGGAGCGCAGGGTTTGAGCGTGGCACGTGTCCCACTCCTGGGGATGGTGCCAAGGGCCACACGGCCAACGGAACAGCGCCCCAGGTGCACATATTCTGGGGCAGCAGAGCCAGGGACCCACCTGGCTTGTCCCCGGTCAGCACCCACATTTTAATGTTCCCCTTCTTGAGGCATTTAATGGTCTCAGGAACACCATCTTGCAGTTTGTCTTCAATGGCCGTGGCTCCCAGCAGCTGAAGGAGGTCAGCGCAGGTTCAGATACTAAGACCCAGATTAAAAGGAGCCCAGCCGGCCTGTCCCTACGCCTCCCCATCCACCCACCTGCAGGTTCTGTTCCATCTTATTATACACCTGGTGCAGGGCCTGTGCGCGGTTCTGCAGCAGGAGGGCGGCCTCTTGGTGCTCTGGTTCCCATTCTTTGTAGGCGTCCTCTGCCACATCCTTGTAGGCCAGGCACAGGGTGCGCAGCGTCTGCTCTGCGAAGGCCTGCAGCAGCCCCGACCATAAATCCCCCGACCCTGCCTCAGCGTCCCCCAGAGTCACAGTGACCTCACTCCTCTGGACCTTTGCTCAGACAGCGCCCTCTCTGCTAACACCCTTCCCTCCCATTCATGGTTTGACTTGATAGCTGAGGCTAGCCGGAGTTCCTCATTCTCCTGCCTCAGAGCTCCAGTGCTGGAAAGGCAGGTGTGTACGTGTGTCTACTCCCCAGCTTCTCAGTGGATTCCAAGGTCCCCCACCCCAGTTCCAGAACTTGTCTTAACATTTGCCATGGGGAGGGGACACTTTTGACACCCAGAATCCTTGAGAGTTCTCCCTTTCTGTCCCTCAGGTAGATCTGAAACATGTTCAATCCTAGAGGCCGGACGGAGGTCCAGGGAAAAGGGGCCCGCTGGCTTCTCATGTCCCTCTATCCTGCTATGGCCCGGGAGCCTTGGGCCATGGCTGCTGGCTTCTGGAGTGATTGTCAAACAGGGTCTGAAGATGGGCACCTCAGACAGGTTTACGTCCCTCACTAGACTTCAGTTTACCCACCTACTCCATGGAAGGCTGAGCAATCTGATTGAGTCCCTGGATTCTAGGTCTTCATTATGAAGGATCAGGATCCCCTCTCCCCACAGCAGAGAAGGGCACCCAAGAAGCCTCAGCAGAGCCCTTGGGCACACAGACAGGGATGTGCCCGATGGTAGTGGACTAAAGCAAAGATCGGTCAAGTGGGAGGTCCCTGAGGGGCAGGGCTTGTGGCTGAGACTCAAGGAATTAGAGAAATGAGTGACAGCCTTCATGGCGCTTGGGTGGAGGGTCTGTCTGTCACCTGAGCTCAGAGATCATGGTAAGTGAGAAGGCTGATTGCTGGGATCAGGGAGGGGAGGCCGAGGGCTACAGGCCAGCAGGAGAGGAGCCTCATCCTCCACACTGAGACAAAGAGACCCTGCTTTATCCACAGAGAAGAAATTGAAGAGGGTCTCACAGCCCGGCCATAGCTGGGGAGGGGCCAGGTGAAGGGGGCATCAGAGGTCAGAGCCCAGACCACCCTCAGGGTGTCCCTGTGGCCAGCAGAAAGACATTGCAGACTGCAGCACCTCTCAGCTTCTGTGTACAGTCAGGAGCAGAACAAGGGAGAACGTTTTGTGTGATGAAGGACCCTGCCCGAATGTATGTGGCTGCCTCTGAGCACGCACGCGCACGCGCGCACACACACACACACACACACACATACACCAGCTTCTCCCAGCAGGACACTCACAGCCAAGACTTCCTCCGTGGTGGCCTCCATGGTACCCTTCCTGTGAAGACGCTCCAAGATGACGGTGTCGGCACCCTTGGTGTAGAGGCAGATGGAGCCCTCTGGGTTTCGGACTGAAAAGGGGAGGGTAAGACATGATGTCTGCATGGCCACTGCTGAAAAGCGCAGGCGCTTTGGGAAGGGGCTTAGGGCTCACCCAACACTGACATCCGCTTGCGAACGCTGTTGAAATCCATCATGGCCAGAACCTGGTAGACTCTTTCTTCCCCCAGCTCCACCAGGGTGATGGTATCCTGGGTCCGAGACAGAAACACGTAGCCAAAGTTCCGGGCAGCAGTCACCAGTGCCTCCTCGTCAGGGGAGGCAGCCTGGTACAGTAGCTGGTCTGAAAGACAGAGAAAGGGTGGAGAGGCATCACCTCCCAGCATCTCACCCCTTAGCAGGGGATCACAGGCCCAATCCTAACGTCAGCTCTGAGGCATGGGAAGTCACAGTCCCTGGGGAACCACAGGGGCTTGGGAAAGGGCTGAACAACTTCTGGGCCCTGGTGACTTGAGTTCAAGCCCAAGAGGCTGTATGAGTGGGTCCCTGCACAACAGGGGAAGAGGCAGTGTATGCCCGGCCACTCACTGTCTTTCTCCTGTACCATCACGGTGTGGCAGATGGCCAGCAGACGCCAGAACTCCTGCACTGCTCGGTCCCGTCGGCCCTGCACCAGGGACTCCAGCTCCTTATTGTAGAACTGGAGCTTGCCATCGGCGAACGGGTTCCAGGCATATGGGTTCCGCTGGAGGACAGCAGGGCACAGGGTCAGGCCATCTGCCACCAACCCCATCCAGCACACCCACCCTGCTCCAGCAAGGCAGGATCCACAGAGCTCACTTTTCGGAGTGTCCCATGCTCATCGTCTGAATCTGGAGAAAGAACTCTGCTTCAGGACTCAGCTTCCCCTAGGAGGCCACACCCCAAGCTCAGGCTTCCAGGAGACAAGCACTATTATCAAGCTCAGGACCACACGTACCACGGTCTGGTTCTTAGTCCAGATGATGGTCCCCCAGGGCAACCTCACTAGGAAGTTGAGGGGGCAGGGGGCGGAGTGACACGGGGGTGGGGTGCGTGCAGGGTGAGGGCGTCACCGTAGATGCAGCCGTTGATACAGCACTTCTTGAAGGTCATAATGTTCTGTGTCAGCGTCCCAGTCTTGTCTGAGAAGATGTACTGCACCTGACCCAGGTGGTCATTGAGACTGGTGCTGCGGGCCTTGGCCGGCATGTCCAGTGGCTCGTAGTACATACTGAGGTCCCAGTTGATGAAAACGCTGTTGCCGAGGTAGATGAATTCAGCACTGCAAGCAGCCAAGTGCATGCTCAAGTCAGTGATGCTCCAACTGCCACACCCCATCTGGAGGGGCACCCCCAGCCCTGCCCTGGAGCTCACATGATAAACATGGCCATGGGCACCATGACACTGAGCAAGATGAGGAAGCCCCAGAAGATGAAGAAGGACTCCATTGCATCCGTGCGCCCGTGCACCCATGATATGTAGTAATGCTTGGCTTTGAATTCTTTCACCATGAAGGTGAAGCCCAGTGTTAGCAACATGGATGCGATCACCAGGGACATGAAGATCTATGAGGGGGATGGAGATGGGTGGGGGCAGGAAGACCCCAGCAGACCTGGGGATCCATCCAAGGGGTGCCCAGGCTAAGGGAAGGCCAGAGGGGAAGAGGGTCTCTCAGGGTCCCAGTCCAGCTTTGGGGCTCTTTTGTCTTTAATCCAAGTTGGGCTCTGAGTCCTGATCCTCCTGCATCAGGCATCATAAACACGATACAAAGGGAGCCCAGGGTAGACCGTGCTATCCAGGTACAGGCAGGGGCA
>CM052707.1:101789980-101858945 GCA_028551405.1 Uromys caudimaculatus
CCCCACCCACCCACTCATCCACCCCATCCACCCACCCACCCACCCATCGAACCATCCACCCCACCCATCCACCCACCCACCCATCCACCCACCCACCCACCCATCACACACCACACATGCTGCACTCATGGCAGGCTTTTGGGCCCCTCACCAACTTCAGGGTTCTCCCTCAGTCCCCCAATCCAGATGCCCAGTGTGCTATACCAGCATAGATGACCAGGCCATAGCAGGTGTCTGTGTTGCGGATCTTGCAGCCACGCAGGAGGAGGTTCCCGATGTCCAATGGGTACTTCCTGCTGTTCCACTCCAGGCTCCCCACGAAACGGTGCATCCGGCTGTTGGGTTCCTCGCAAGTCACTGTACCTGTGGGACGCAGTGAGCAGCAGCCATATTACAGCCGTGGTCCTCGCCGTGGTCCCGCCACTTTCCTGTTGGCACACAACTGTGCTGGGCCTCACGTCTCTGGAGGCAGCGTCTCTGGCCTCCTCTCAAGGGCTCTGAAGTCAGCCTGGCCTGGCCTCGGGGCTTTCATGTGACTGTCCTTGTAATCCAGTCACCATCCCTCCCTCCCTAGCCTCCTCTCCTGTGGTTGAATTTTGGATGGAGGCTGCTGGGGTGTCCATGACTCCACTGACATCCAGGGACATTCCTGTGCCCTTCACTGGCCTGCAGAGAGGATCTGCAGGAGGCAGGAAGGCAGTTCTGCTCTATGAAACTCAGTAGCCAGTGTGACTTGAAATTTCTACACTTGATCTTAGCCAAAAAAGCTGAGAAGCGATAGGTTGAAATTTCTAAAGTCTGATGCCGAGCGGTTTATTTTAGGAGTATTTAATTTAAGCATGCAATAGAATGGTGAAAACTTATTCTGACAGCAAAGCATACATTAAGCTCCTTGAGGAACAAGCAAGGCCTGCATTGAAACTCTGTGGGAAGAACATAAAGATGGACTCTATACATTGACTGAGGAAAACATTACAATTAGAGTCTGGAGAAGGATCCGGCATGTCTTCTGGACACACAGGACAAAGGTGAGCATGTCTGCTCCCAGCCTTCTTGGTGGAGAATACATATTGCATCCTCTCACTTGAAGGACCAACCAACCCTGTGTGCTTAGCACCCAGCTTCCCTGGCCCTTCTCTGTGCCCCTGCTCCACCATGCAACGATGCCATGGCGCGCAATGCGTGCTCATTTAGTGCATCAGGCAGGAGGGAGTCTGCCAGAGCAGACGGTGTGTGAGGGCCGCGGTGCATGCCGGTCTGTGCTGCCCATCAGCTCTCTGGCCTGTGGGTCTCCTCCTCAGAAGGACAATGTTGCCTTATGCTGAAAGGCTGGGTGGCCAACAAATCAGGACCCCAAGAGATTGTCCATGCCAAAAATCCTGGGGTGTCTGGGTTCCAGGAAAAGTGTTGAACTCTTGAGTCCCTGCCTGTTCTCGATGTCTGACCTCCCCACCATGGGTCACATGTGACCAGTAGGCCCTGTGCTCTCAGGACAGCAGAGGCTCATGGCTGGCTGCCTTCCACCAGAGTCAACCATCCTAGACTTTATCTTTTCTATATTTTGTTGAATTTTTTTTTTTTACTTTTTTTGATTTTTTGAGACAAGGTTTCTCTATGTAGCTATGACTGCCCTGGACTCACTCTGCAATCCAAGCTGGCCTCGAACTCACAGAGATCTGTCTGCCTCTGTTGTCTGAGTGCTGGGATAAATACATGTGTCTAGCCATTTTGTTGATTTTTAAAAAGAGCTTTAAATTTTTAATGACACATCTTGTACAAGTGTGTCCACATGTATGCCAGAGCCTGCGGTGCCCAGAGGCACAGGATCCTCTGGAGCCCTCAAATCTGTGATCCTTCTGCCTCAGCCTCCTGAGTGCTAGAATTCTTGTAATCTAAGGAGGATTAGAGGAGCAGAGCTGAGTGTGAGAGCCAATGGGCCATGGTTTGAAATGATGCATCCGTGTCTATGGCGCTGAGAGTCTATCACTTTTGCAATAAGACAGGAAATACCTGTGTCTGCTTGCTAGCCACACAGCAAACACAAACTGCACCAGCATGTGTGCCTTCCTATGACAGGAAAGGAACTGCAGGGTGCAGGGTATTGGGCAGGAATCCCGTTCCATGGGTGGCAACATGGTAAAAGATAGTCAGATGCTACAGGCTAGCACAGAACTTAGACTGAGCTGTGCAGGGCCCCACCTACCATCCATCTTGACCAGCAAAGGAGGTGTAGAGAGGCACACACTGGGCCACCTCCATCCCCTTACCCTGGAAGGAAGCCATCTTCTTCGGGCTGGTAAGTTCATGGTGTGTGACCGTCAGAGCCTGCCTGAACTTCAAGTTGGTCTCCCTGGGGACAAGAGGGGCATGAAAAGCTTTGAAAATGTAGCTGTGGATGACACTGTGAGGTGATGACACCCTGAGGTGATGACACCCTGAGGTGAGCAGCCATACTCCCTCCAGTCTCTTGACTGCCTTCGCTGAGCACCTGTGCCAACAGAGGGACAAAGTCCAGAGAGTTAGAGGGTCTTGTCTGAGGCTACACTGCACATCTGTCAAAGGGTCAAGGCTGGGCATTGGCCTTCTGCCTGGGTACAGACACACAGGTGCCTTGAAGGTCTGGCTGGACTGTCTGGCTGTCTCTATAGCCACAGGGGAAGCAGGGCCCTTTGACGGCTAAGCCCCCAGGGATGGCATGGCTTCTTACCCATCAATGTCTGCGGTCTCCACGTAGCACAGGCTACTGGGCTCTGTGCTGGCCAGCAGGAGCAAATCGGCCTGGGGTGGGGCAGGGAGGAGTCAGGATTGCTGTAGGACCCTCCCCTAGGGGTGCTCCAGGTTGGGAGGTGGGCTTACCGGGACAATGCTGTCTTTGCTGAGACACACCACGTCCCCCACACATAGATTCTTCCATTTCTTCCACAGGAAACTACAAGGAGGGGAAGTGACATCATGGCTTGGCATCTTCCCTCCATGACCTGCCTGCCTTGGACCTGACATCAGCTGGGCCTGCGTTGGCTGCCTGAGGCCACTGCTCCCGCTGTGCTATTATCCTGCAGGGCTGCCTTCCCTGACCTCCTTATGCCCGGCCAGAGGGTCCATGTCACCATACAGTGCTCTCCAGAGCCCATGTCCATATTCCTCTTAGCCTTTCCTTGAGGGGCTGAAGTCTACACTCCACAGCGCTGTTTGTCAGGTCCCCAGACTCTTTGTCTCCATCCCAGAGCCAACTCCCGGCAAGGTAGACAGCAGGACCCTAATAAACGCAGGCTTGGATCCAGCGCAGACTCGGCTGGGACTTACTTAGTGTGCAACCTGGTTAAGTACTATGTCAACCTGACATGGGTGTCATCTGGGAGGAGGAACCTCAGCTGAGAGACTCCATCAGACTGGCTGGACAAGCCTATTGGACAGGTTTTTTGATGAGTGATTGATGTGGGAGGGTCCTGCCCACAGTGGGCGGGGCAACTCCTGGATGGGTCAGTGAGTCACAGAGAGCAAGCCAGGGAGCAGGGCTCCTCCATGGCCGAGGCATCAGCTCCGGCCTTGAGTTCCTGCTCCAACTTCTCTCATGGTAGACTGTAAACTGCAATCTGAAATATATCCTTTCCTCCAGAGTTGCTTTTGGTTATGGTATTTAACTCAGCAACAGAAAGCAAACTAGGACAGTGTACAACATGCTAGCCAGCCAGCGGCCTTCCCGATGTCCCCAGATGTCTGCCCCCATCCCTGTGCTGACCACCAGCCTCACCTCTTCCCCCTCAGGATCTGGCAAGGCCTGTTGTTGATGATCTTATCACTCCTGTGTCGACCCTGGACCAACAGAATGAAGATCAGAGAGGTGGCCCTGTCCCCAGTGCCCACTCTGCCAGGTCCCTGCCCCATTTCCTGCCCACAGTGAGTGTGGAGGCCAGCCCACCGCCCAAGGACCCTGGGCTTATGCTCTGCTCTGTGTGTGGTCTGTGAACAGTTCCAACCTCCCACACCCTGGCCAACGCCACCCTAGCACCACTCACAATGTCATCCACCAGGTCACGGGTGGCCCGGATCACAAGCAGGCAGACCAAAGGTGCAAAGAGTGTGAACCAGGGCAGTGTGGAGATCTCAGGGATGCCCTATGGGGACCAGATGTCACAAGCTCCACCCTCCCCTCCTTCTTCAGACCTGACCCATCTACTGTCACCTCCAGGCCACCACCCTGGCTTTTCCAGACTGCCACTGTTAAGTCTTCTGCAGACTGAGGCCAGGGGAGGGGAGGCTGGCTGACTCCCCTGAACACAATGGGGGCTCAGTACATGTTTTATAGCTTGTTGAGTGAAGGCAGGGCAGAAATGGGGTGCTGGGCAGGTGGGGTGCTCCTGAGACACTGCTCAAACTGGGGACAGAGGTACCCCGGTGTAGAGCATACCCCTCAAGCCAGGCATCAACCAGGTACCAGGAACTGGCCCAGTAGAGGGTGCCCACTCCCAATCCCTAGAGCCTAACTATGTGGGCAGGGCCAAGGGAGTCCTGTAAAGCCCTATGAGGGCTTTACCTTCCGGATCCTGCAGCCAGCATTTACTAAGCACTTGCTGAATGTAAAGACTGAGTGCCTTACAAAGGCACTCAGGGGGTACTGAATACAAAACCTGTCTCATGCACCACACAAGAGGGGAGGTGGGAGGGATTTGAGGCAGCCCATCTCAGAGAAAAGAGCACAAGAGTCTTCAGTGAGAAGCCACCAGGGTGCTCAGGAGACCCCACCCACCCACAACCGATAGTGGCTGCTTTGACCCTGAGGCCCCGCCCCACCTGCCCAATAACCCCGCCCACATGTCAGCTCCGCACACCTGCAGGATGATGATGAAAAGGAAGTAGAGATTGGACACACGATGAAACTGCTCGTACAGATTCAGAGGCAAGAAGGAGAAGAAGTTGTATTTGGCAGTGTGGATGGCGTTGCTCTAGAACAAGAACCATCAATTGTCGGCATACGGTGCTGCCCCGGTGCAGGAGCCCCCGAGCCGGGCCTGCCCACCGCATCGTGAGGCGTCAACAGCATCAATAAACACACACCAAGCCAATACTGGATGCCCTGCAAGCCAGCATTTGCTGAACACCTGCTGCTTGATGGAGCGCCAGCTGAATGCAAGGCCTCTAGCAGGCATTAATTGAGGTTCTACTTAGTGCAAAGTCATGGAACTGAGTGAGACAGCAAGAAATTGTGGGTATGCCTGATGGGAGTCCTGCACTGTCTGCCACTGGATTAGCTCACAGGGAAGGAGGCGAAGTTAAGAGACTTGGTGAGAATAGACATCACCGTTGTGTTTACGAATAGCGGCAACCGCCGGGCAGTGGTGGCTCACGCCTTTAATCCCAGCTCTTGGGAGGCAGAGGCGGTAGATTTCTGAGTTCGAGGCCAGCCTGGTCTAGAGAGTGAGTTCCAGGACAACCAGGGCTATACAGAGAAACCCTGTCTCGAAAAACCAAAAAATAAAAAAAAAATAAAAAATAAAAATAACTCCGAGAACTCTCAGGGTGGCTTCCCATCCTCCACCCCCACCCCCACTGTCACCACCTGGGGTCAGGTGTAGGGCGGTGCCCCTGGGAGCAGCTGTGCTGGGGCAGGGGCCGGGAGGCTCACCTTGTACTTCTTCTGCCTCCAGCATAGAAAGCCCTTCTTCTTGAACTGCTTGTGGTAGGCTCGGTCATTGGCCTTCACCTCCCAGGTGAACTCTGCGGTGACGCGGGAGGGTTGGAGCTGCTGGGGCTCAGCCAGGGACAACTGCCAGAGCGTTGCCCTGGAGCCTGAGGGCTAATAGGCCCCTAAGGGCCTCAGGCACAGTAGATGCCCACGTAAAGCCAGGAACGTGGTAAACATCAGGACTGGACAAGGGAGCGCTGCTGAGCCCAACTGGTCCCAGCACCCGGTGGTGGGTGGGAGGTGCTGTGACACGTGGACTCAGTGTGCGTTACTCCCAAGTCACTTCCACTCAGAACAGGGTCCCAGGAATCTCTCACCACAGGACAGACTAAGGACATAGCCCCATTTTAGTGTCTAGTGAGCGAGCTGAGGGTACCTCTCTGTCACCCCACTCCCCCCTCTCACCCTGCCGTACCGTGACACGGACGCACCTGTGTCTTTATCCTCGAGGTCCTCCCCGAGATGAACATCATCCATGCTGGTGGGGCTGTGGAGTTGGGAGAGAAGATCCCTAAGTCACAGTCACCCTGTCCCCCAGTCCTGGATGGTGTCTGTCTCTGCCCTCAAGGACCTAAAGTACTGCCTTGAAAGCCAATCACAAGGCAATCCCAGCACAAGGGAGGCTGGAGCAGGAGGATGGCTTCAAGTTCCAGCCTGGCCTGGGGTAAGCAGCAAGACTCTGTCTTGGGATAAAACAAAGGCTGGGGTATAGTTTAGAGGCTCTATCATCCATTATCTATCTTATATGATAGCTACACTCACGACAACCTCAGCACTGCCCCAGCATTGGTCACCTGGGGTGAGGGAGCTATGGCTGGCCCCTCCAGCCTCCTCCGGGCACCTCCTGTTCCACCTGCTCTTGCAAGGCCCACCCAGTACCCCACACATGCTCAGTCCATGTTTGCTGACTGACCCAATGGAGCTGAGGTGTGGTGTACGTGACAGCTTGTGTATATGACGAGCATGGAGCCCCGTTAAACTACATAAACACATGTCTTTAATCCCAGCACTTGGGACACCACGTCAGTGGATTGCTGTGAGTTCAAGGCCACTCTGGCCTACATAGCAAAGACCTGTCTCAAAAAAACAAACAAAAAACAAAAAACAAAAAAAAAACAGGAAAAGAAAAAGAAAAGAACAAAAAGGTCTGGCCTTGGGACTGCTAAGTGTACTGACAGATGCCAACCTGAGAATCTAAGTTTGTCTGTTTTGAGACAGGCTCTCACTTTGCTGCTCTCCCATGATTTTCCTGCTCCAGCCTCCTGTACAGGTGACATTGGTTCTCATTGCCCTCCTCCTCTGGCAGATCTTCAACCCTCACCCCGAGCACTCACTCCGCCAATCCCCTACCCTGCCCATATGCCTCTATTGTCCACAGCACCCCACCCTGCTTGCTGGATGCCTTCCTCACCCTCCAAATCTCACTCTGTACTTCCCAGACCGGATCGTGGGAATCATGCGCCTCCTGGGGGCTTCCTGAGCAGCTGGGGTGTCCCCCATCTCGTCTCTGGTCACCTCTTTTCTAGAGCTTTCACTGTCTTAATGTCTGCTGAACCCACATCTCCCCCAGGACAAGGATTGTTGGTGTCTCTGTGTTTCCCCAGGGCATCTTGGGGCCCGCCTCCTCCTGGCTCAGCACGAGCTCTGGGTCTTGGGCCTTTACCTGATTATCACGTGAGGGAAACTGAGGCTGGAGAGAGTGTGGGAGGGATGGGTGAGACTCTTGGAAGGGACACTAGTCCAGTGGCTCTCAACCCTTCTAATGCTATGACCCTTTAATACAGTTCCTCATACTGTGGGGACCCCACAAAATTGATTTTGTTGCTATTTCATAACTATAATTTTGCTACTGTCATGAAGCAAATATCTGTTTTTACAGGTGGCCTTAGGTGGTCCCTGTGAAAGGGTCATTCGACCCCTAGGTTAAGAACTGCAGCTGCAGTCAGAGTCTTCTTTTCCAAAGTTTTCCAAAGTTTCCAAAGTCTTCCTTTTCCAAAGTGTTCCTGCCCACTCACCAGACACCCCATTAGCAGTATCCCCCAGGGGCCACGACGCACAGCCCCAGTGAACTCTAGTGGTCACCAACTGTCCTGTCTGTAAGCCCCACCTCGGTATCTGGTTTTATGAACCTCAAGGGGGCACCATATCCTGCCTCCTGTGCTGGCACCCCAGGCCGGAGACCCCCAGAGCCCAGAGAGGTCACAGTGGCGCCCAGGGATGCACAGCTCGTGAGCATCGGTGCTCACCTGCGAGGGCCGGGCTTGGTGGGGCCTGGCTGCCTAGGGCGGGCCGCCAGCGGCGTCCAGGGCCGCCGATGTTGTGGAGCTGTTAGCCTGGTGCCAACGGGTCTGAAACGGGCGGCGCGGGCTCGTGGGGCGGGGCATTGTGAAGGGGGCGGGGCCTACCAGAGCCTTAAGGCTTGCAGCTTAAGGGCGGGGAGAAGGGTAGGACCAGGCGACAGGGGCGGGGCCTGGAGAAGGTGGGGCCTAGTTGAATGGCACGGAGGGTAAGGGTAGAGCCTGGTGTTGTGGGCGTGGCTAGGTTCTAGGGGTGTGGTCGGTCTCGTGGGCGGGGCCGTGTCTTATGAGCTAGGCGGACCAGCTCCTGGCATTGTGGGCGTGGCCAACCTTGTCCTACAGGCCATGCTTATGGGTGGAGCAAGAATGAATTGTGCATTGCATCATGGGCGGAGACCAGGCTTCCAGGGGAGTCTATGTGTGGTGGATAAAGCTTCGTGAGTGGTATTACGTCTCATGGGTGGAGCTATACCTTGTGGGCGGAAGCATGAGTCATGGGCCAGGAAGGAGGGGGGTTGAGTACAGGTAGAAAGGACAAGGAAGCCCGGCAGTGGTGGCGCACGCCTTTAATCCCAGCACTTGGGAGGCAGAGGCAGGTGGATTTCTGAGTTCGAGGCCAGCCTGGTCTACAGAGTGAGTTACAGGACAGCCAGGGCTACACAGAGAGACCCTGTCTCGAAAAGCCAAGTCAGGCAGGCCAGACAGGGGTCTGGAGTCTCTGCAGGCGAGGCCAAGATAAGGCCTCCAGATAGGAGAACTGAGAAACTGGTGAAGTCATTGATCTAGGGAGGCAGAGTGCAAAAGGATAGAGAGCTACCAGACCAGGGAGGGCATGGCTAGGATATCAGGGAGGGGCCCGGAGAATGGATCAGTAGTCTGAGCTTCATCCTGCAGGACAGGAGTTAAGTTCAAGCTGGTTTGCAGGGGATGGCCAAAGAGGATCTTGAACTCCTAATCCTCCACACTCCACCTCCCGAGTGCTGTGATGACAGGCATGGGCCACATGAAACCCAGGGTCTCAGGCCAGCAGTCTCAGCTCCATCTCCTGCATTTGAGGAGAGAGTCTTCCAAGCACGCTATGATCCGCCCTAGACATTGCTGAAGCCTAGGAGTAGGAAGGTTGCACACTAGTGAGCATGTTTGAGCCAGGTTCTGTATTCAGCTTCTGTGTTTATCTCCCATGCCCAAGTGTCTTCTGGGAAAGGGAGCCCACCTGTGTACACATTAGTCAGGGGGTGCTGGCCCTGAAGAGGCTGTGAGAGGCTGTGAGGAATCAGGAGCCAGGAGCCAGGAGCTCTGAGCTGGGATCCCATCAGCCCACCTCACCTTCTCACCACCCCCAGCCCCAAGGTCCCTCCCTCTAACCTAGCCCTCAGTGGCAGTGTCCACTTCTTGTCTCCCAGTGTATGCTGGCAGAAAAATCAATCAATTGGTGGCTGGGATAAGGACAGCACTCAGGACCAAGCCTCCACCATCAGAATAGCAAACTCTGGAAGGTTCCTGAACATATTTACCTTTGGAAGCGTTGAGTACAAGCAGGCTTGATCCCTGGAGCATTCAGTGAGCATCTGATCAAATCTTTCTCACATCCTTTTGGATGGCCTTTTCTGGTGAGAGCCCCTACCCTGACTTATACGGAGGGGGTAATCACGGTGGGGAGGGCTCCTCCAAGTGCACAGACATACATAGGCCTGAGGTTTTCAGGGCAGAGCCAGGGTTAGCTAACAGAAAGGTCTGGTCTTCTGACATGTACTGGGCAGGGCATAGGCAGAGACACACACTAAAGCGCCCACAACAGACCTGGGCTTTGTGAATACATCGGCACCATTTATTTATGTTTTTAAAAACTTGTTTACAGAAGGTAGAAGAGGGACAAAGTGCTCAAGGAAACCCCTGAGGGGGGAGCCTGGCTTAGCCGGGGAAGCCCCCTTGGATCCTGCAGCCCCCTGCATATTCCCTGGAAGGTGCTCTGGTCATGGGCTTGTAGCCCCTCCAGGTGGCTTGAGGGAGCATTTGGACTGGGTTCCCATGGAACCCTGACCATTACACCCAGGTTATCCTGCAAGGGTCTAACTGCAACCAGTCTAGTCTGGACCTGATGGCTCCAGGCCTACTCTGCCCCACAGATAACTGCCAAGAAGCAGCCAATCAAGCCGAGGTCACACTGGATGTGAACACTACAAAATTGTTTCCTGACATGGGGACAGAGTGGCCTTGATGGCCAGGCCCTTTCTCAGGACACCAGGTGGGAGGAGCTCTCAGTCTCCACCCTTGTCCTTGTCTGAGTAACTGGGGTCCTAATAGGCAAAAGGGAGTGAAGGCACGCCACCAGTCTGCACTAGGAACAGCAGCAAGGTGCCCCCAGGGGAGGGCTGGCAGGCAGAGCTACCCTGAGCTTGGGGCTCTCACAAGGTTCCCACAGCTGGGTGGCATGGGCCCACGAGGCCACTTGGGGTGAGAGTTGTTTTTGGCAAGGGAATCATTTCCATTTTTCTTGACCCTGGCCACTGGGACAGGGGCCACATGGGCGTGTCAGGGTCCTACTGGCCTCCAAAGCACCACAATGAAATCTAAAGTTCATACAAACATTTATTCTGTTCCTACTCACAGAGGGAGGCAGCAGCCCCGAGGACGACAGCCCAGAGGCCCTGGAAGGTCAGGCCAAGGGGCTGGCTTAGCTCTGAGTTTGGGGAGTCCTGATGGGCTGGGGTGAGTTCTGGAAGCTATCCCACAAGGCAGGGCAGACATCCAGGCCCATTGGACTGACCATGTGGGGTCCCTGGATCCCAGGGGCACCAGGGTCGGACTCCTCAGCTGAGGAGGAGGTGTGCAGGTCAGCAGGTTTAAATTAAAAATTAATAAAAATAACAGTATAAAGTAAAAAAAGACAACCCCTGTCTCAAACCATGAGGGCTTGTCCTGTCACCTGCGGTATATACAAAGGAGCAGAAGGCAGAGCCCACTGTCTGGAGCAGTGGGCTGGGGTTAGGGGTGGGGCGCCTGACTGGGGCACAGAGGCTAGGCCAGCTCTGCCCTGGGCAGCAGCAGGCTCCAGGGGACAGGACTGGGGAAGGAGGTGGTGACATGTTGGATGGGTGTAGGGCTGGGCTGAGGGTTGGTTTTAGCCCCGGCTCTGGGCCGCTCACTCCAGACCTGCAGCGCGAGGTCGGGAGGCGCATGCTCAGCTGTCATGTTTTATTACACAGTTTGAAAAGAGGCCGGGGGCATCAGGGCTGAGGGATCGGGGCTGAGGGCAGCCAGGGTTGGAAGAGGGGATGGCGTGGTAATGCTGGGTGGGAGTCATCGCTTGGTCTTGGCGTCTTCTCGGATCTTCCAGATGACAAGGTGCATACAGGCACTGGCGTCCTCACTGGAGCTGTGCCCGTCCACTGCAGGGCAGACGTGCTCAGCACCGTCCCCCACCTCACCCTCACCCCCACCCCTGGGGCCCTGGCTCCTCACCATTGTCTTGGATGATCTGTCTGAGGTAGTCAGCCATGAGGTTCCGCAGGGAGCGCTTATAGGGCAGGCCCAGGCGATGTGGGAACAGCACAGATGTGTCCACCACTGTGCCATGGATGACCTTGAGAGCCAGCAGGTCGCTCTCCAGGCTGTGTCCAATGAGGATGGTGTCAGCGCTGAACATGCTCAGCAAGACGGCCTGAACGTCCCGCAGCGTGATGCTCGTGTCCACAAGGTCGGCCTCTGTCACCCCTGAGAACCTGCAGAGGGCCGGATGCAAGAGGGGTGTCGGGCCGGGCAGGATGGGAACAAGGCTGGGGTCCTGCGGTAGGCCGGGACACACCTGGTGTTGTAGTCAACAACTTCATTGTCAGGCTTGACAAAGGTGTCATACACGACCTGCATGTCTGTGTCCACGACTGTGACTCGGGTCAGCTCCAGGCCGTATGTAGTGTAGGACTGAGAACATGAGACGGGCACCAGATGCAGCCAGCTGCCCAGGCCACCTCCCCTCTGCAGCTAGCATGGCTACTGCAGAGACCCTGTTAGGGACACCATGGGAGCCACCAAGGCAGAGGGAGCCATAGGCTGGGAACTCAGAAAACCCTTCCCAAGCAGGCTGAGACTCCCTCTCTCAGGACACTAGCCTGATAATGGAGACAGCAGCCTGAGGTGTGGTGCTGGTGACAGCCTTGCATCTCAGCCAGCTGCTCCTTTGCCAGTTCTCAGTCTCCTTCACTCCCTCACTGTCCCAGGGCGGACCCAGGTTGCTGAGACCCCAGACTCACCATCTCACAGTCGAGGGCAAAGACCCCCGCATGGGCATCTTCGGGCAGCTCCTTCTGGAAGGTGCGCACAAAGCCCTCCAGGTTCTCCTTCCGGCCGTCCTGCACATGTTGCTGGGGAACAGGGGGGTCAGCAGAAGGGCCAACATGGCCATGCATGACTCTCGAGGAGTCCTGTGCCCTGGCTAAGGCCTAGGAGCAGGTGCCTGTGTCAGGCCTAGTGTACTGACAGCCAGGAAGGGCTGAGCGTAGGACTCAACTGTGTCAGTGCAGTGACCAAGAGCAGGGAGTGGCACACAGCAGGACTTACCTTGGCGACCTGACAGCCCACAGAGCCGACAGCAGCTGAGCAGCACATATACTGAGTCTCCCAACCCCCAGCCACTGGTGAGAGACAAGAGCAATGATGTTCAGGGCACCTGGCAGGGGACCTTGCCCACCCAGTCAGGGACAAGGACTCAAGGAAAGGATCTGGGTCACAGCATCTCAAGCTGATGCAGGCCCAGGGAAGGTTCCCAACCTCGGGGACATTGCAGGGGTGAGACAAGCAGAGCCTGTGCTCAGAAGGAACACGTAGATTACAGAAGGCCAGGCCTTCAGACGGGGGCGGGGTGAGATGGGCACAGAGCCCTCCCAGCCAGCAGGGCGTGGGCATGGCTCTGCAACAGTGGCCAAGTCTCACCTCGATTGCGCCGCAGCCTCCCCCAGTGGTAGTAACACTCCTCACTGCGCACGCAGCGGCCTGAGGAGGACACAAGGTACTCGGTGCCACAGCGACAGCAAATTCTACAGGAGGCTGTGTGTGAAGACAGTGGGTGAGGGGTTGGCAACCCAGTACCCCCTGAGCATGATGAAGTGCCTGTCCCTGGTCTGTCTGTCATAACAGCAGAGAGCTAACCACCCTGTCCTCCTGCCTGAGGCAATGCTGGAAGGATACTCACGATCCTTAGGCTTCTTCTCCTCGGCTGTGAAGATGACTGCGCCCCCTGGGCGCTCTGGGTGGGGGAAGGGGTAGCCATTCTCCTTCAGCTGCTCCTGAGTGAGCAGGTACTCCCTGAGGCGGCTGTACAGGGCAGTCCCTGCAGGGGCACTGGGTGTCAGTGCTGCCAGAAGGGGAGGGACAGACAGACAGAAACACACATGCAGGCATGTATGTACACATTTATGTATGTATGTATGCAGGCACACACATGGCTGTATTGTCCAGGGCAATCCCGGTGGGGACACTGTCTGTGCTGAACAGGAGGGACAACGACCCGCTGCTACAGGACAGGACAAACAGACAAGGACACAGAGGGGGACAGGTCAGCAGTCAATGACTCACCTTTCAGCTCCTCCACCCGCGGGCTGCTGGGGTGGCTCAGTGAGAAGCTGGTTTTAGCTGCCAATTTGCCCCCCAGTACAACCTCATGAGACACAACCCTGCGGCCAGTAGCTTCTAGAAGGAAGTTCAGAAAAGCCAGAGAGGGGTCGGCCAGCTGCAACCTCAGCCCAACACCCCACTGCATGGACACTACCCACCACTGCTTACAGAGTCCCAGCTGAGAAGGGGTCATGGGAACTTAGAGCAAGTCACCTGGGGCTCAGCAGCTCCCCACCTGAGTTCTGGTTAGAAAGACCAGGCCTGCTATCTCTGAGGAAAGGTGTGAGACAGGGGTGGGGGTGGGGTGGGGGCACGCTGCAGCTACAAAGCAGATGACTAATGGGTTCCGAGGTGAGGAGAAACTAATGGGGCCAGGGGCCCATGAAGAGGAGCATGCCCCTGTGGTGGCTGCTTAATGGGGCCTCTCAAGGCGATGAAATAATGAAATGTCTTAACCCTCTCTCCCTCCTTCCCCTAGCTTAATGTGCAGCGCTCAGCCACTCACTGTGAAGAGGCCGTGGGGCACCATTAGTGGAGGGAGGAAGGGAGGTGGCAGAGGGTACCTTGGGCAGGAGCCTGAGTGTGGGGAACCAGGGACCATCCCTGCTGCTGAAGCCCTTATGAAGCCAGTTCTGGGCAAGACCCTCTGCACACAGCTGCCCCAACTCACTGCTGAGGTTGGGCACGGTGTTGGGGACCAGACCCCTAAGCTTCTTAAGGGTGTTCACGGCCACGTTCAGGTATATGTTCTTGCTGGGACTTCGGTCATACGCCACCTTTTCCTCATTCAGGGCCTGGGTAAGACAGTGCTCAGTCTAAGGTCCTGGCAGAGCCTGGCACCCAGGAGCATGGGCAATAGGATCAGCTCCCCTGGGATGTCAGTGGCCGGTGCAAGGACCAGCCTGAGCCAGGCACATGGCCCAGCCTGTCACTCACAAGGACATGGTATAGGCAAGCCAGTGTGAACCAAGATGCCTAGAGAGCCAGGAAGACAAATGGGGACCTTCCCAGCTGCAGCTCAAGGCTACGATGGCCAGGGCCTGTAGTCCTGCCCTGTGAAGGGAATGTGCACTCCAGGGCCCACCTTCTCAATGGCCTCCTGGTTGGATGAACAGAACTTGAGACACTCCTCAATGAACAGGTTGAGATAGCGCTGGCGGACCACAGTGGGGACCTTGCCGCCAAATTCTTTTGGGATAACGGGCTTCTTTAGACTCTGGAGAAAGAGACCAGGGTGTTAGGACACGGGGCCTCTGGGAAAGACAGGAATGGGTTGTCCAATCCATGAGCCCAGCTATGAATTCCAGAGGGAAAGGGTGGGGGCATGGCAGGGGGTGGAGACCCTGCCTAGAATCCCCCAGTGAGGGGCTGGAGGCTGGCTTAGGCGTAAGCACCTTGCCATATTTGTATAAGCTCTGGTTCATTCTCAGTTCTAGGAGACATACTGTAAGGCCAACACAGAACCCTACTGGGGACAACATAAGCAGAGTAGAGCTCATGGTCTCTCAGAATCCTGTGAGCAGGCCAGGGAAGCAGGCAGGAGTGCAGGGTACCTGGAGTGATGGGCCGTGGGCGACGCGCTTGGGGGTGACGGTGGTGGTTGTCTTAGATGCCATCCCTGACAACGTGCGTGTCTTCAGTGGCTGGCTGCCAGGTTCGGGGCCGTGGGACACCTGGCTGCTGCTGGCAGGGAGCGCCCTCTTGGCACCTGTGGGGGCTGGTGGGGGGCAG
Source organism: Uromys caudimaculatus (assembly GCA_028551405.1). NCBI lineage: Eukaryota > Metazoa > Chordata > Mammalia > Rodentia > Muridae > Uromys > Uromys caudimaculatus. The sequence continues at coordinate 101,805,302 of CM052707.1, forward strand.
GGGACGTGAGTGCAGGAGGACAGTAGGCCCATGACGGAGCTGCGGAGCACCAGGAAGCTGCGGTCATTGAGAGTGAGCAGAACACGCATCTCGCAGCGCAGCGGGGGCCGGGGCACCGGGCTCGGGGTGCGGAAGGACATGGGACTCTAGCTGCTCTGGGGCAAGTCCATGGAGGTGGGGAAAGGCAACGCGGCTGTGGAGGCCGGCTCAGGCAATGCCACGGTCTGGGCAGTCTGGCGAATGGTGGGGCGTGGTCGGGGCCTCTGCCACATGTTCCAGCCCCCAACTCTGAGACATTGACGTCTGAGGGGTAGCCCTGGCTCCAGGGCACAGGACCAGAGGGCCTGGGATGCCCCAGTCTGCTCATTGTGACAGGCTACCTGCCTGTCCCTGTAATGAGGTCACAAACCATACACAGTCTCCGCCCTGGCAGAAGGGTGGCCAGGGCTGCTCCCTGCACGGACATGCAGGGTGTGGAGTGCTTGCCCGTCATGGCCCATCAACACTGAAGGAGTGAGACTCGTGCCTCCTGGCCCTAGTCTGGGTCACTCTCTGGAGAAGGCTCAGGGGCCAAACCAAGCTGCCCCTGCCATCCTTTCTGGAACCAACCCACCAAAGCTGTACTTGTCAAGAGAGATCCCCAGTGTACTCTCAGCTCCACAGGGAGAAGAGGTCCTTCCAATGCTCTCTTAGCTCCACAGGGAAGGGGGCACACCTGCATGAATAACTCCCAGCCCTGTAAGCAACCTACACCATGAGCACTGAAGCAGATCAAGGTGGGTATCTGGGAGACAGGAAGAGTCCTAGAACTGGAACAGCCCCTAACAGGACCTGCTGCCGTCACAGCCATGAGCTCCCCCCAGGCTAGGCCATAGCAGCCCAGGCAGGCACCGTCGGGAGATGTAGCGGCTGTGAGCCGTGGGCATGAACAGGGGCACTGTAGCACTTGATGGGCAGGGAGAGGCATGTGGTCAGAAGCCCTTCCTGATCTGATCACAGGCCCTGGCTCTCTAGGCAGGACGTGCTCTCAGGAGCTCTGCCTGGTAATGAGGCTGGCTGGGACCACCGCTCAGAGCTGATAGGACCACCCCACCCCTGACCTTCACTGTTGTCCACTCCAGGTAAGCCCAGGCAAGTCCCACAAGTCCCTAGGCTGGGAAGGAGCAAGGAAGCTGCTCAAACTACCAGACCATTTTGTCCCTACTCCATAGTCACCGAGGCCCTGGGAGGGCACTCGAGGACACATCCAACAGAAGTTCTCAGAGGCGCATGCCAAGGCGAGGGGTCCATGAAAGGGTGGAGCCAGAACTTACCAGCTGCCAGTCGGGGGTTGGGTATGTGAGCAATCCTCCTCTTCCCGCCCGGCGCTGAGATGTGCACAGAGGAGAGTCTCTCAGTTGGCCGTGGGGCAGCCTGTAGCCAACTGGCCGAGTCCCTCTGTGCCTGCTGTGCTCGCTGGTAGCACACCTCTTGAGCAGTTGGGGGCCGTGCTGGGGGAGCCACAGGGGTCCTCTTTGGGGCCTCTGCCTGAAAGAGCACAGGTCCTAGAACCAGCTCCCATCCAGAGCACTCCAGACAAGGTCGGTGACGAGGCTTGAGCTAGCAGAGGCAGCAGAAGCCCCAGGGCGGGGAGGGCTCCAAAAGCTCCCCTGGCTTCCAGAAGCTCCCTTCCCATGTTCCCACTGTCCAACAGTGCTCTCCATGGGGCCCAGGACCTGTCTGCGCTCATGTCTCCTCGAAGATGAAGCCTTCCTTGGGGCCCTGAACACCAGGGATGTTTGTGGGGGCCTAAGCTTGCTATCACACCCCCACACAGGCCCCTCCTAGTATCCTCACTGTCTTCTAGCCACAGCTAAGGTAGCTTGGGCTCTGAGGCTGGACAGCCCACTCAATTCTAATACCCATGGGGATTTATCGCACTTCTCCGTCACTGTTTCTGTGCCCAGGCCAGGGACAGACAGTCTGGATGGGACACCAGCTTACCAAAGGCCAGTAGCAGGGGTCCTCCGCCAGACTGTGGTGGCAGGTCTCCTTCCTCCAGAGGCCCACCCTGTATCCCCATATCTGGGTCTTACCTCCTTGCCTGGCTTGCAAAGGTGTGAGACCCTCCTCTTTTGCCCTGGGAACAAAGTGGTCAGGCCCGCATGCGTCTTCTCCTCCGCCTTCTCCTTGGATGGCTGAAAACACATATGTACTTCTCACTCTGGTGCCTCCTTGGGGTATGCCCCTGCCTTCCCACCCAGCCTCATTTTGCAGCCAGACCTTAGGCAGTCCTGCCAGTGAGGGCCCTACTGAGGATCAGCACCCTGTGGCCCAAGGCCGGGCCCCAGCACCTGCCTCCCAGGCCTTGTGGACAGGAGGACAAGTGGGCGTGTCCCTGCTGCTGCCCCCACACCCAGCCCAGGATGACGGCTCAGATATGGAATGCCAGACAAGGGCATCCCGCAGGGCTGGTGCTGGAAGGAACTGGCCAAGTCCATCTTTCTTTGTTCAGGGTGAACGCCCTCTGGTGGCCACCATGGGGACATTAGAAGGAGGGACACCCAGATGGGTCAAGGCTGGCCTGAGCCAGTCAGGCCAGGGAGTGAGGAGAGGAAAGGGCTTAGAGGCTAGAAAGGAAGCAAGAGCGGGAGGAGGGGAGAGGGGCAAGAAAGGCCAAGGAGCTGGGACAGGAGGTGGTGTGAGGTAGGCATGGGGCGGGAGGGCCCGGTACCCCTTTGCCGGTCAGTCTGAACAGTCAGTCGGACGCTGCCACGGGAAGCCGGCTGGGTGGGCAGAGAGCCAGCGTCCTCATTCTGGGCAGGGTGCAGGGGGGCAGCAGGCGGCCACCGAGGGTTCCTGAATTTTGAATGGAGTTAAGAGGCCGGTGCTGAAGGAGCAGCTTCTCCTTGGGTCACAGAGGCTGGAAACGGCTGGAGATGACCATGGGACCGAGTGTCCCCTCGAAGGGCCCTCGCCTGCCAAGGCCAGCGCCCTCACCTGCCGGGCCAGCCGGCCCTTGTCCTCCGTCTTCACACTGGTGGACTCGTTGAAGATCCGAAGGCACTCCTCCATAGGGTCCACATCGAAGTCCACCTCCTTCTCCAGAGCCGAGTAGTCCACATCCTCCTCTGCACACTGGCTGGCTCCCGAGGACGAGGAGGAGGAGGACAATGGGGAGGGCGGTGCGGGGGATGCGGGCGGCGTGGCCTTGAGACACTTGGGCACCCTCCTCTCACCCAGGCCCAGGCTGGAGTCCGAGTCTGATTCTGAGTCTGAGCTAAGGCTGGGCAGGGTCAGGGGCCAGACTCGGGGTGCTCCCACTCCCAGGCCTGAGTCCTCCTCCTCGCTCTCATCCCCAAACAATTCAGCGTGGCTCAGGGCCCGTTTCTTGAGCTTAGGGGTGTCCTGGGGGGCTCCTTCATCCAGGGAACGGGCCTTACGTTCCACAAACTTGCCCGATGGCACCTTCTTTGCACTGCCACCTTTCCAGGCCAGTGGTGCCCTGGGACCAGGCCCAGAGTCTTGAGGCCCCGTGCTGCAAGGGCGACCTGCCCCCCCTTTCCCTGAGCTGGCCACTGTGGTTGCAGAGGATGGCTTTTTCTTGGTCCCTTTGGGCCCCTGGGCCTTGCCCCGGGGGCTACTGGCAGACAGCTTCTTCCTATCTGCACACACCTTTTCCTTCCCTCGGGGCCTGGCTGGGTCTTTCTCTTTCTTTTTGTCTTTCTTGTGGACCTTGTCCTTGTGGCTGAGGCTGGCTGGGGTCCCACTTTTCTTCTTTTTGGCTTTGCCCTCCTTGGGGACCCCAGCATCTTGAAAGGCCCTGGCTGTGGAACCATGCTTGACCAAGGACACTGTGCCCAGTGCTTTGGGAGGCTGGCCGAGGTCTTCCACGTCATACTGCACAGCCATCTCCTTGGTGCCCCGCAGGCCACCCTCCTCGGGTTCTATGCCCTCCCTGGAGACAGGCTTCCCAGGTGCCTTGCTTTCAGGGTCAGCCCCTAACTTGGGGCTGCTAACATCAGCCTTTGGGGGGCTGGCCACGTCATCTTCTGAGTCTGAGAATCTGGCCTCACAGCCACCAAAGGGGTCACAGGGCTTCTTGAGAGCAGGTGTGTATGGCTCAGCACCCCTGGAGCCCCGCGGCCGCTTGGTGGCCCTCTCATCCCTAGCACTGGCCCTTCCAAGGTGCCGGGCTGAATAGTTGGACAGTGGGTCATACTCTAGATCTGTCGATGGTTTTGAGCTATCCACCACGTACTTGCCACCAGACACAGGGCGGCCACAGCGGCGTGGCTGGCCCACAGCCTTGGGGACATACTCCAGGGCACCAGCTCCTCCTGCAGCTCTGCCCTGACCCCTGTCTGAAGGGGCTAGTGAGTACTTGTGCCCTGGCTCAGCAGGGACAGCCAGTGGGGTAGGCTGGTAGGCACTGTCGGGGCTCAGCAGGCCACCTGGCGTGTAAGTTAGGGCCAGTGAGAAGGTGTCATCATCATCCAAGCTTGTGGCAGGGCTACAAGGCGCCAGGGCTGAGGGCCTGGCACTGTGCCCCCGCGCCGTCTCTAGGAGCTCCTGATAGCGCCTCTGCTCCAGCTCCACCTCGCCACGCACAGCCTCAATGGCCTGGTTGACCAGCTCCAGCTCCAGCATGCCATCGCCCTGACCCAGAGCACCATTCTCCCTCTGCACAGGAGGCTGAGGCAGCTCCGGGTTGTATGGGTCATAACCAAGCCCTGGAAGGGAAGAGAACACAGAACCGGTTAGCCAGCCGGTCTGCTATAGATGGATGTGCAGAGACACCCAGAACCTACTGCACACGAGGCTTGGGCCTCAAGGATCCCCACCATGACACTTAACACCGTTGTACTGGGGTCACCCCAGTCTACTCCAGGACCCGTGCAGAAGTGTGTGTGGCTGAAGGTCAGTAGGTAGGGCACTGCTGGGGACGCACGCACTTCATCCCCAGCACCGCATGTACTGGCATGATGGTCGTGCCCATCACCCCAGCTCTAGGAAGATCAGGCAGGAGGATCGGAGTTGAAGGTATACTCAGCTACATAATGAGTTCAAAGCTAGCCTGAGCAACATGAGATCCTATGTCAAAGGGGGTACAAAAAGAGTGGTTCCCTGGAGATCACTAAAGTGGACAGATTACCCACAGGGCATACCAGGAATCAAGCATTGCAAGGCTCTGGACTGGCCTGCAACATCATTCCCAGTCAAGTGCACGAAGGTTAAACTGGCAGCCTTGGCAGACTCAGGTTCATGGCTGTGTCGTTCTGAAACGGTCTCACTGGTTGAGGTTAGCTCAAATTCCTGGTCTACTAGATCCCCCTTGCTCCACCTCCCTGGAGTTTGGATCCCAAGCACACAGCAAGCCCAGCTTTTTAAAGTGCGGAGCCTTCACAGAGCCGGCACCTTAACCTCATACTCTGTTGGGGATTGGTTCTAATGCTCTGCCTTATTTCGGCCCCCAAAAGCTGCGCATCCAGACCTGAGGGTCCCTGCCCCCAACTGCCTTCGACTGATAGTGAATTGCCATATAGCCAATCAGTGGGCAAGGAGACAGGGCGGGACTTTTAGAAAGTTTGGGCAAGAGACCGAGAAAGAGGAAGGAGAGGGAGAATCGCCAAGACTCCATGGGAGGATCAGATCAGATTTAAGAGATACAGGAGAAAAACCAACCAACAATGTAGGTGGAAAGAGAATGTGGCCCTATGTGGGTGGGGGTGGAACTGCCCAGAAGGTAACAGGGCAGCAAAGATAAAATACAGGTTCAGAAGGTGTTAAACCAGGAATATCAGAAAGAAGTGTGTGGTAGCCACGGGGAGGTTTAGAAGTGCCCGACCATTGAGCTAGTCAAGGCATATCAAAATTAGTGTGTGCGTGCATGCATGCATGTGTGTTTCATTCAAGAATGCAGAGAGCTCTTGGCGGGATGCAGCATGCACTCAGCCCGCCAGGAGCCAGTGGTTTAACTAATTCACGGCTACAATGCTCAGCCTTCACCACAGAGCTAGCATCTGAACCTCCTGTGCCTCACTTCTTCATGGAGTGAGGGGAGGGGCTGGAGACTGCCAGAGGTAAGGTAGTTCACTTCCTAGCCCACACCAGGCAGATTACGAACCTACAAATCCAGCCTAGGTGATGTGACACCTTGGCCTCCATGGGTACCTGCACTAAACTCACACAGACACATTCATACACAGAATTAAAAGTGAAAATCTTGCACACAACGAGGAGACAAACGGGAACCCACATCTGAAGGACAAGAGAAGGTAGCCTCTGCTGCCAAGAGAGAGAGGCAGGGACTGGGTCAGACTCGCTGGGATGCACGGACCTGTGAAAGGAATTGAGTAAAATCAGCAAACACAATCTCTCTGGACTTTCCCTTTAGTTATTTGATGTAAGATCTCACAGTGAGACAGCCCTGGCCAGCCTGGATATACAGCTGAGGGTGACCTTGAACTTCAGATCCTCCTGCCTCCACTTCCCAGGTGCTGAGGTGACCCAGGGTAAGAGTCCAGGCTTGACTGGGCTGGGTTCTTAAAGTAAAGTTCTAAGGATCAGAGGCAATGGGCCAGCCTTGCAAGCAGCGAAGGTAAGAGGATCAGAAGTTCAAGGCCATCTTAGGCTAGCAAAACAGTCTCAAAAGAAACTTGCCTAGCACACCCAAAGCCCCAGGGGAGGGGGAGAGGGATGAAGAAGGAGGGAAAACTTAGAAACTAAAGCATTCAACCAAGGCTGAAGTGAACACTGCACCCAGAGCCCCCTGCAAGCAATGCCCTACGTAAACGCAGAGGGCACTGGAAGGGAAGATCCCCAAATGTCTGTCTCTGTCTCTCTGTCTCTCTGTCTCTCTGTCTCTCTGTCTCTCTGTCTCTCTCTCTCTCTCTCTCTCTCTCGCATGCACGCGCGCGCACACACACACACACACACACACACACACCCCTACACCCCTCTTCCTTATTTGGAGAGTATCTGTTTTGTTTACTGGAGGGTTTGCAATGGAGGTCAGACAGCAGCTTGGAGTCAAGCCTCTCCTTCCACCACATGGGTCCCAGGGACCCATCTGGTGGCTCTGGCTTGATGGCAAGTGCTGACATCCAACAGGTCTTTTTGTTTGCTTGTTTCTTTGAGACAAGTCTTACTTTAGCTCAGACTGTCTGGGAACTCATGACAATCCTCCTGCCTTAGGCTCCCAAATGCTGGACTGACAGGTATGAGCCGCAGCATCTGTCAAGTCCATAGACTCTGAGCACACATCTACCTGGTTCTGGAGCTTGGTTCTGGCTATCTGCAGCTCAAACATGGGCATAGGCCCTCAAAGTGGTGACCTAAACTTGAGAGCCCCACAGCTGAAGGTGTTTGGCAGTGCCCTACCCTTCTCCTGAGGTAGTTTCTGGGGACCTTGTGAAGGCTTGAAAGACTCCCCAGGGACTCGGGGCACATGGAGAGGAAGAGTATGTCATAGGTAACTGTAGCCCGAGAGGCTCTTGAGTCACTAGGGAGACAGGCCTTGCTAACTGCGAGGGGAACACAGCCCACACTTGGGGCACCACTGTTAAGGACTGGTGGCCCAGACTCAAAACCAAGGAGGTGAGCTGCCACCAGCATTTGTCTGCTGCTGCCACCATGCCTTCCTTGAAACTGGGTGATGGGCCTCAGCCTGCAGCTGAGAGCCAGAAGAAACCCCAAGTTGCTGTAAAGTATTGTCAACACACACACACACACACACACACACACACACACACACACACACACACACACACACACACCCCGCTAGTATTGATCCCAGGAGAGTTGTGCACACCTATTACCCTAGGACTCAGGAGACTGAGACAGGAGGATAACACTATCCTGGGCTTCACAATGAGACAGTGTCAAACAGGAGGACTGCAGGAGGAAAGCACGGGCCCTTCTGTGCAAACATGGACACTCACAGTGCTCCTTGGGAGACAGGCTGGGTCACACAGGTGACTGAGTGTACCCAAAGATTATCCTCTTGGAAATCCACCACCTACAAGGAAGGGTCCCTGAGTCCCAGGTTAGGCAGTGATGATGGGTGGTCCATCATCACTGCCCAACTAGACCTACGGACAGTGCTGGACAGGGAACTGGAGTCCCCAGGCTGAAACAGGACACCTGGCACAAGCTTAGCCTGCCCATGAGAGGAGTAACTCAGACAGCCAAGCAGCATTTTCCTGGGTAATTCCTTCCACATATCTGTGTAGACCTCTGACAGGCCATACCAGAGGCAAGGGAGTCTCGGGCAGCATCGCACTGGGCCTCTCCTGACAACAGGAAGTCAGCCCCTGGGCAGCACCAGCACCAGAGGTTTCTGCTCAAGGCCAAAAGGCTGATAAAGGCCAAGAGACTGCTCAGGGCCCAGTCCAGTGAGGGCTCTGATAAGAGAGCTCCCAGCCCTGGAGGTAGAGAAGGATGCTCCTCAGACACAAGGGAAGGAGCAGGCAGTGCAGGGGTGCTGGGGGCCGAGGAACTGGGAGTACTAGCCCACTCTGGGCTGTCTCAGATGGGTTCTGATGGGCATGGTCTTTTTTTTTTTTTTCTTTTTTTTTTTGGTTTTCAAGACAGGGTTTCTCTGTGTAGTTCCTGGCTGTCCTGGAACTCACTCTGTAGACCAGGCTGTCCTGGAACTCAGAAATCCACCTGTCTCTGCCTCCCAAGTGCTGGGATTAAAGGCGTGTGCCACCACTGCCCGGCAGGGGCACGGTCTTGAAATGCCAGTCCCATAGTGGATGGCCACACAGCCCAAGATCTCCACAGAGAGTCTCCTCCTTTCCTAGCCTGACCCTTTCCACCCTATACTAGGATCCAGGCATTCCCCTTACCTCAGCACCACTGGACACATGAGGTCACCCAAGCAGGACCAAGCTCTGAGGTTACCTTCAGTGACTTACACACAGAGACCACACACATCGGCAGCAGGTCACCAGAAAGCTATGGGAAGCTGCCCACAGGTGTAAGACCTGGCCACAGAAGAGGGCTGGCAAGCCTAGGAAGTGCTGCTCAGCCTCAGTACAGGTACACAGCAAGTCTTACCCTACGAGGCCACCCTTAAGGAATGAGCTGGGATCCCTGTGTTTCCAGGTCATCCTCCAGAGCCTTCCCTTTCCACAAAAGCAGCCCTGTAAGATGCCAAGGGCTTCCAGGCAGGTGAAGCCACTAAGTGGGATGCAAAGGGACAGCCCCTGCATGCCGAAGATGCTGGGCTCTCCTGAGACAGGAACAGGCATGCGTGGAGCCATCATGGGCATCCATCCACCAGTCTAGAAGAGCTGATAGGTAAGGTAGGCGGGGCCCGCATGCTAGTATCATCCTGAAGCAAGGCTATAGGTAGCCTTCCTTTCCCATGGTCCACAAGGGCTGTGATGTACTTTCCAGTCCAATAAAGAAAATTCTCTAAGACAAGACCTGCCTGGCCTTCCTAACTGGATCCCAGTAGAGATGGTCAGGGCCTCTCTGCCCCATCCTAGCCTGACACCAGCAGAGAGCTAGTCAGGATGTCTCCTGGGCCCAAGCTGCCTCTCACCAGAGCTCAGGCTGGGGACTGAAGACATTGCATCTCTAGAGGAAGAGCATGCTGGCCAGTGTCGTGAACATGGTTCTTTTATCACTTGTCATGGAGGCTGGTGGGGTGATGTGGGGCTTTCAGAGGGCAAATGCAACCCTACCCCCACCAGACCATGTGATGGTTTCTGCTCAGAACTATAGCAAAGTCCCCAACCAGGCTCTCTTGTCACCCACTCAGGTCTGGGACCTGCTCCGATGTCCACCTCCCACTCAACGGGCAGACCCTGGACTACCAGCCCCAGGACTTTCAACACATGGACTCACAAGTCCTCAGATGAATATCTCACTGCAGCTGCAGGAACCCCGTTAACAGGAAAACCAGGGTGGGGTAGCTCAGTCCCGACCTTCTCCCAGACAAGAGTCTCCCAGAGGCACTTAGACCTTTCTAGAAGGTTGGATATCAAGTCAGCATATCAGCAGGGAGTCTTGCTGGCATCTTCCAAACAAACTCATATTGACCTTCAAAACCCAGTTTAGGGGATTGGAGAGGGCTCAGCGGTTAAGAGCACTGACTGCTCTTCCAGAGGTCCTGAGTTCAATTCCCAGCAACACATGGTGGCTCACAGCCATCTGTAATGGGATCTGGTGCCCTCTGCTGGTGTGTCTGAAGACGTCGACAGTGAACTCATGCATAAAATAAATCCTTAAACCCAGTTTAGGAGCTGCCTGACAAGAACCTGCCTCTCCTCAGCCCCCAGCTACTCTATCCCAGAAGCATAGCCAGTGTGCTTACACACATATCCCTCTCCCCACAGAGTCCCATAGGTGTATGCAGAGACAAGAATGGCCAGAAAGCCGGGTGGTGGTGGCGCATGCCTTTAATCCCAGCACTCAGAGGCAGAGGCAGGTGGATTTCAGAGTTCGAGGCTAGTCTGGTCTACAGAGTGAGTTCCAGGAGAGCCAAGGCTACACAGAGAAACCCTGTCTTGAAAAACCAAAAAAAAAAAAATGGCCAGAAAGACTCTCAGAGAGCCTCGGGGCACATTTGCCCAGATCACTGCCACCCCAGAGTTTCTGGCAAAGTGAAGCAGGCTTAAGAGCCACCACCTACTCACAGCACTCACAGACTATTGTGGGACAGAAGTCCATCCTTAGAGCGGCTGTTAGCAGAACACTGGAGCACCCAGAAGTAGAGGATGCCCTAACTCTCTCCCACGGGGCTCCTGACTGCCACAGGTACTCAGCATGAACAAAGGAACTCTTTGTAGAGGCCACACTTCCAGGAGTCAGCTAGTTCCCAGTCCTGCAGGCCTTCCTAGCTATCTGTCCTAGACAGGCTCAGTTCAATGCATCTGACCTGGGGCTCCCTCCTCTGTGGGAAGGTGTCCTGGGACAGGATGTCAGCTGCAAACCCCTACTCCAGCTGTCACCTGAAATCCCAAGTCCTTTATGTAAATGGCACCAGGACAGACAGGCCACAGAATCAGGTAAGAGGGTCAGGCGAAGAACGACCTCAGAAAGCAGCAGTGCCTGGCTGAATCTGCGCCATAATGAAGACAGGAGCCATGAATAGGGGCAGATTCGAGACAGATGTAGGCTGGGAAGCTTATTCCCCACAAACAGCATTCTAAAGACAGCACTGGGCACGTGTGGCAGCTGAGCAGCAGGAGTCAGCACCCTGAATCCTATCTTACTCACTTACTCTTATGCTCACCTGCCCTCCAAGCCACCTTCCCCAGCAACAGTGGGCCACTGGAACCAGCTGCCCACCACCGGCAAGGTAGCCAAGAAGTGCAGCCCTGACGCTCTCTCGCTGAGCAGAGCTGGGCCTGGACAAGGTGGATGAGGAGAACAATCACCAGACACCTGACAGCACCAGTGCAAACAGAGGACCATGGTATGCTACTGTCTGTCAGAGGGCGACCAGGGCCTTGCGCCTCACTGACCAGTGCAGGGGTGTCTCCATGCATCCACAGAGCCAACGATCTCTGACAACCATGCTGTGGACTGCAGCGCCCCCTGCTGCTGTTTCCTGGAGAAGTGGATCTTTCTCTGTGAAAGAGCCCAAAGTGGCAGGAGTCCCTCTGTCCCTAGGCTGCTTAGACAAGGAAAGCTACCCCAAAAGCCCCTGTCTCCCAGGCAGTACACCATGCCTGGTCTAACAGGTCAACGGGCAGTCCCAGGTCTCGTGTAATGGCAGAGCTCAGTGGGAAGAGGCCAGTAGTGTCTGGCCCCTCTGACCCACAAGCATGTACTGTGGGAACTGGGCTGGTATCCAGAACTCCAGAGACCCTCGAGGCTCAAAAGGAACTTGGCCACAGCTACAGACACTTTCTTGTCCCCCTCTCTCTGCCCCAGGAACACCCTCCTTCACTTGACCAAAGCCTATTCCTTCGAAGAAGCTCCATAGCTACCGCTCTGGACTCGCCCCTTGGCACAAAACTGCCCACGGGGACATCTGGGAACACCTCCGGCTGGGTGTGTGTGGAACCACCAGCAACTCCTGGCTGCCACCCATACCACATTGTTGGGAATCTCAGACGGAGGTTCCAGGGCTCTGAAGACGTGGGGGGGGGGGGGGGAGGTTAACTCTCTGGCTCAGACACCCGAATTTCTCATTTCTGCTCCTCTCACCCCACCTCTCTTGGCAGGGACAGTAGCTGTGCTAGGCCACTGTGCTGGGACCTCCATGTACACCAGCCAACAGGAATCTAGAGAGAAACCCAAGGCCCAGCCTTGCCACTCATGGGGGCTACCACCCAGCAACCACCTCCCATACTTACCAGTATCAGGAGCAGCCTGTCTCCCCTCCGAAGCACTCAGCACCTCAACAGGGTAGCCAGGTATCCCCAGCTGAGGAAAGGCAGCTAGCTTCCACTTGCAGGTCTGAGCCACTGGAGGCCAACCACATGTGGATTTGTTTTACTGTGGGTACAAAGGCCATGGAGGGCTACTCCAGCATGCCCAAAGGATGCCAGCAAGATTGAGCCACTTGGATCTTATCCGAATCCAGAGCAGCCCAGGCCCAGGCCCCCTGAGGTGTGTGTTCTGCTGTGGTGCACTGAGGAGAGAACAGCAGAGTCCCCAAAGCAGAAAGGGCAGGACTGGACATTGCTTGGGGTCAGGACACCAGAAGATGCCACGAGGAATGAAGCACCTTTCCCTGGGGGACTGTCAGGCACACAGAGCAGCACCAGACCCCAAACATGACCTTCTGGGAAACCAAGTGACCAGCTGTGGCACAGGACGGCACAGGAAGAAGAGCATGGGAGGAAAGCTGAGGACCCAACATTGCTCAGGGAGAGCACAGTGCTGGGCACAGCTTGGAACACGGCTTCCATCCCCAAACCTCAAAAAAGTAAACTTTAAAAGCCTGGATGTCAGCTTAGTGGTGGGGGTGCACACCTTTGATCCTAGTGCTCTAGAGACAGAGGCAGGAGGATCTCTCTGAGTTTGTGGCCAGCCTGGTCTACAGAGTGAGTCCAGGACAGTCAGGGCTACACAGAGACCCCGTCTCAAAAAACAAAACAAAATCCTACAAAACAACAAAAGAGCAAAAGAGATGGCTCAGGGGTTAAGAACAATAGCTGCTCTTGCCAAGGTCTGAACCATCCCTAGCACTAATGGCTGAAGGCATAAAACTGCCTAGAAATCCAGACCTAGGGACCCAGTGACACACTGAGTCAGACATGTACACACAGAGGCATAAGTCTGTAGGAAACAACAAAAAGGCACTGCATATCACCCAAGCTGGGCACTGCAGCCTGAGAAGTCACCTATGCCAGGCCCTCAGTGCCCCCTCTGAGGTGAAATCTGCAAAGCTGTGTTCTTCCTCTTCTGAAGCAATTTCCCTAGCACCTAGGCTGAGTTCCCAGCTGGCAAGGACACTGGCAGCCAGATGAGGAGCCTAACCACCAAGCTGGGAGCTGTTCGAAGGCCATTTGCAGATATCCTAAGCCAGTGTGTGTGTGATGATGGAGAGACTCAAAAGTAAGAGATGTGGCAGTTCATGCCTGGCCATCAAACACTCAGAGGCCAGAGGCAGGAAAATCACCTCAAGTTCAAGACCAGCCTGGGCTACACAGTGAACCCATCTATCCATTCAAAATACTCATACACAAAAAAGTAAATCTTTATTCAAAAAAACAAAACAGCTTGAGAGTGGTATTTAAAATTAACCTGAAGTCAGTGTGAAGCTCACTCACTCACAGAGGTCTGTATCCCATCCCCATTGCTTCATCAAAACAACTGTGGAGATGATGCTCACCTGTCATGACAACCGGAGGACCACAAACTCAAGGACATCCTGGGTTACATGACCTACCTGAGAAACGCTATATATATATATATATATATATATATATATATAAAATTTAAAAGCAGAGCCACTCCTAAAGAACAGAGATCACGCTGGGCAGTGGTGGTGCACACCTTTAATCCCAGCACTTGGGAGGCAGAGGCGGTGGATTTCTGAGTTTGAGGCCAGCCTGGTCTACACAGAGAAACCCTGTCTCGAAAAACCAAAAAAAAAAAAAAAAAAAAAAAAAAAACAACAAACAGAGATCACCAGAGAGTACTCTATTCAGTAACCCCATCTCTCTTTCTTAGAGAAGGCCACATATGTAACCCAGGCTGGCCTTGAACTCAAAGATGATTCACCTGTCTCTACCTCCCAAATGCTGGAATTAAAGGTGTGTGTGCACCACCATGAGTGGGTGCAATGCCAGTTTTTAAAGGTTTTTTTTTTTTTTTTTTTAATTTATACATAAGAGAGTTTGTCTCGGTGTATGCATTTGCACCATACATGGCTGGTGCCTAGAAGCCAGAATGCATCAGGTGCCCTGGAACTGGGGTTACAAAGCAGCCATGTGGATGCTGGGAACCCAACCCAGGGCCTCTGCAACAGTAGCAAGCGTGCCCCCCACCCCTCGGACAGGGTTTCACTGTCTATGGATTTCTAGAACAAGGCTTCATACATAAACCAGCTGGACTCAAACTCGGAGGTCCACCTGGCAGTGCCTCCAGAGAACAAGGACTAAAAAGTGTGCACGAAGCACGCCCAGTCAAAAGCAGCAAGTGCTCTTAAATCTGAACCCTCTCTCTAGCCCCTACAATGTCTTCTTTAATGCAATCGAAATTCTCTAGGTCAGGTTAGGATCATCCCAGAACCCTGTAGGTTGCAGCTTGAGGATCCTGAGTCCCAAACTAGCCTGGCCTACAACAGTAAAAACAAACAAAAGTAAATAACAAAAACTCTCCCAATTTCTTTTCTCTAATACAATAACTCCTACACACTGCCTGATCCCTAAGGCCTTCTTCAAAAATGCCACCACACTAATAATTGCGACATGCTCCCTGCCAAGCTGAAAGTCTACACCTGTCCAAGGCAAGGGGGTTTTTCGCTCGAAAAATAGCAGGTGACCCTATGGCCTTGTGCGTCCAACTACTGGAGACAGTGGGGGCCCTGCCCCAGGAAGACTGTCGCCATCATAAAAAAAGGTGTGCCACAAGCGCACAGGGTGGAGTGCACGGTGACAGGAGGGGAATGACATCTCGTTCGGAACAAGGTGGACGGAATGAGGACTGAAGGAGTTGCACCAAGTCCCCTAGCTTGGCGACGCGGCTGCACGGTCTCTCCCTCCGTCGTGTCGGGGTTTACGTTTTACTTAGCGACCAGAGAGGTCTAGACATTTGTACAGCATCGCGATGGCAGCTAGGGGAGGGACAGCAATCTGACGGTGTGCGGTCTGTCTGAGCAAGAGAAACATGTAGCACGGACGGGCTGTGGACCGGGCGCGGTCCTACGGGTTTTACCTGATGCGGGAGATGATGCACCGCCGCTACCAGGAGCGCCGGGACCCCGAGCTCCTCGGTGCCGGAAGTGGCAGTAAGGCCGCCGGCAAGGGCCCCCGGGAGCTCCCGCCCAGTATGGGCAGTCGATGGAGCGGAAGAAGCCGGTAGAACGTAGCATGGTCCGTTCCACAGCGGGGCCCCGGCCCGGAGATATCCGGGACCCCGGGACCCCTCCTCACACTCGCCCCGGAGGCTTCCGCTCGCGCTTTTCGGACCCCGCCGCCGCCGCCATCTTGCCCCGAGGCCCCCAGAGGCCCCCAGGACGCTGTCGCTAGGGACGCCGGGAAGGGCTGACCGAAGTGTGCCTTCTGACAAGGTCGGCTTCCGGGGAATTGTGATAGACGTAAGACCCAATGCTTAGGACAAGAGAAGCTTTAAAGGACGCGTAATTATATGCTTCTGGTTTCTGAGAACCTTTCGGCACCGGACTTTCGCGGGTACAGCTTCGCAATCTTGACCTCTCAAGCCCCTGAGAAGCCTGGGCTGTCCAGAGCGCGCCTGACTGAAAATGCACCGCGAGTCTCTGCTGCATTTGCCTTATTTGCATTTCGCTACATAAGGCCTTCGTGCGCCCCCCGGAGGAAGAGGAGAGTGTTACGGCCAAGTAGTTTTTTGTTTGATTGATTTAGGATTTACTTTGTAATTCTATTTATGTGCAACATGAGTGTTTCTGATTCTCGCTGAAGTCAGAAAAGGACTTCGGATACCCAGAAATTAGAGCTACATATGATTGTGAACGACCATGTGAGTACTGGGAATCGAACCCAAGTCTCCAATTGCAGTAAGTGCTCTTCACCACTGAGCCAACTCTCTAGTCAAGGTCTTAATCTGTTGAGGTGCTTATCGTGAGAAACCCACGTGTCTCAATTGACGCTCAAATATTCACCTAACCACGAGTGGCATCAGTGGGACATTATTTTTTCTTTTTGCCGTGCCTAGATACACTAAACAAGCACTCCAATTGAGCTACACTCTGGAAACCTTTTTGATTGTTTGGTTTTTTGCTTTGTTCTGGGGTGTTTAGAGGGGTGCGGGACTGTGCACCCACATGCAGATGTTAGAGGAGCATTATAGCTTTCCACTCCTTTGTTTAGTCTTCCTTTCTCTTGCCTTTTGAGACAGGCTTCTTCACTGAAGTACTTTAGCAAGGCTGGCTGGCTGGCAAGCTTCCAGAGTCTGCTTGCGTCCACCCCCAAGGCTAGGGTTGCATGCACCCGGTCATGCCCAGCTTTAAATGGGTGCTGGGGATTAGAATTCAGGTCCTAAGGTCTCTAATCCACTGAGTCCTCTCCCGGACTCTTTCTGTGTTTTGCTTTTGATTGAGATGAGGTCTCATGTAGAGCAGACTGGCCATGGACTTGTCCATTATACAGTAATGGAGATCAAACACAAAGCCTTGTGCATACGGACAATTACTCCAGCCATTGAGCTACATCCCCAGACGCCCTCTTTTTTGTTTGTTTGTTTGTTTGTTTGTTTGTTTGGACAGGGTCTGGCACTGTAGCCTAGACTGATCTTGGACTTTCGGCAGTTTTCCTAAATGCTAAGATTACAGGCCTGAGTCACCATGACTGCCTGCTTTTTAATTTTTTTTTTTTTTCGAGACAGGGTTTCTCCGTGTAGCCCTGGCTGTCCTGGAACTCACTCTGTAGACCAGGCTGGCCTTGAACTCAGAAATTCACCTGTCTCTGCCTCCAAAGTGCTGGGATTAAAGGCGTGTGCCACCACTGCCGAGCTGAATTTTTAATCAATTAATTTATTTGGTGTTTATTTTAAAAGAATCTCCGGGGCTGGAGAGATGGCTCAGCGGTTAAGAGCACTGACTGTTCTTCCGAAGGCCCTGAGTTCAAATCCCAGCAACCACATGGTGGCTCACAACCATCTGTAATGAGATCTGACACCCTCTTCTGGTGTGTCTGAAGACAGCTACAGTGTACTTACATATAATAATAAATAAATCTTTAAAAAAAAAAAAAAAAAGAATCTCCTTCTGTGCTCCAGGCTCATTTTCAGATCCATAAAATCCAACTGCCTCAGCTTCCTGGATCTTTGGATTATAGGCATGAACCAACGCATGCAATTTTGGAAGGGTATTCTACCATTATTTAAAACTTCTCACAGAGCAAAATAACCCGGATAAGCACTGGTGCATGATGAACATATGAAGTAGGCCCTGAGCACGTTGGAACATTACACAGCCTCAAAAGGCAGTTCTGGTGGCACATACCTATAATCTCAGCACAGTGTAGGTCGAGGTGAGAGAATTAATTACAGATCATTCTCAGTTACATAGAGGATTCGGGGCCAGCCTGGGTTACCTGGAAACTGGTATTTTAAAATAAATAAAAATTTTGGGTTTTTAAATTTTATTTATTAATTAATTAGTTTATTTATTTTTCAGACACAGTTTCTTTGTGTGGCCCTAGATGTCCTGGAACTCACTCTGTAGACCAGGCTGGCCTCAAACTCACAAAGATCTGCCTGCCTCTGCCTCCTGTCTGCCAGGACTAAAGGCGTGTGCCACCACCACCCAGACTCTCCACAGCACCCCACTTCCCAGGAGGTTGTTGAATAGGAATCACAAGAGCCACTAAGACAGGGAGTAGGAGAGTGGGTGCTGGGGGCCAGAGATGAGGATGAGCGTGGGCATCAGATGGAGACAAGGCTTCAGTGTGGGGAAGGGCTAAGTTGCAGAGATGACGGTGGGAGCTGAGGCGTGGCCTTCGAATGGATGAGCTTGGTGCTGGGCTACGCATGGGGATGGCGTACTGCACTCTCGTAGTCTGTGCGCTTATGCAACCACTGTACAAAGAACTGAATGAAGCGCTGACAGGGCAAAGAGAACCAGCTGTGATTTGGGATCCAAAGGCCCCAAAAGCAGGAGCTATAGGTGACCCCAAGGCAGGGTCACTGTAAAGACAGGGCTCCGGGACCAGCAAGGGAGGTGCTTCAAGTGTGGCCCTTTCATAACTAAGTCCTTGGGCAAAGACAGCACAGAAGTCGCTTCTCATCCATGGCAGAAGAGCAAAGGGAGCCTTGGGATGCCCTGTAAGGTTTCTCTGCATCTTGTCAGTGCCGTCAGACACCTCAGCCAGGGCCCAGCAAGGCAGCCTGCAGCAAGGCAGCCTGCAGCGCCTGTCTGTTCACCGGACTGCAAAAGAGGGAATTCTTTCAGCATTCAGGGAGGTTGGCCAACTACGGTCAGTGCTAAATGACGCTGGCCTGATGATGGTTTCCTTTTGTTTGGCCTTGATCTCTGCCATCTTGCTTGGCCTGCCAGATAGCTGAGATGACAGACCCTAGGCCATTACGTTTGGGTTGTTTGTTTGCTCGTTTGTTTGTTTGTTTTTTAACTGTAGGCTGGTGTAAACATTCTAAGTAGTGAAAATGACTTTGAACTTCTGATCCTCCTGGCTCCACCTCCTCAGCACTGCTAGGAACTATGTGTCTACCATGCCCACCTTTGCCACATTTATGATCATGAAAAGAAACATAGGCAGAGGAGGGAATAATACAGTGCTTCCAGAACAAGTTGGGTTTGCTTTTTGTTTGTTTTGTTTTGTTTTAGGGAGGAAGTTGGAACCCAGGGCCTTGTGCAGGCCAGGCTGGTACTGATGGCTCAGCTATGGCCCCAGCCTCACTGGGGACCCCAGGAGGGGCTCTACCCTAACCACGCCCCCAGCCCCTCACTGGGGATCCCAGGAGGGGCTCTACCCTAACCACGCCCCCAGCCCCTCACTGGGGATCCCAGAAGGGGCTCTACCCTAACCACGCCCCCAGCCCCTCACTGGGGAATTCTAGCCAGGGGCCAGCCCTCACTGGGGCCTATAAGGAGGGTGTCGTGCCAGGCTCTCAGCCCTTCAGGAGGAAATTCTCAGAAGGATCTCTGAAATAAGCTTAGTAAGGAGATGGGAGACCACAAAGCCTGACCAATAGATCTTTAGATGCTTACCAAGAAAATTAAAAACACAGTTCCACCCAGGAACTTAAATATGCTTGTTCATATCAGCATTAATCACAGAAGCCAATTTTAAATTCAATTCACAATCCCTACATGGGTAGACGATGAGCGCAGGAGTCTTGCTCAGTCCTGAAGAACAGCTGTGACACATGACAGTACAGACTGGTTGTCAACGCCCCTACTTCTTAGACCCTTTAATACATGTACGTAGCTCCTCATGTGGTAACCTCAGCCATTAAATCATTTCATTGCTACTTCTTAACAGTAACTTTGCTACTGTTATGAATCGTAGTGGAAATCTGTTTTCCTATGGTCTTAGGCGACCCATGTGAAAGAGTTGTTGGACCCCCAAAGGAGTGGAGACCACTGGTGTAGAGGGCTCTGGAGAGCACGATGTTCAGTGAGGGACCAGACACGAAAGGCTGAAGGAGTAGGGGACTCTTCAGAAAACATCCAGAACTTGGGGTGCAGACTTAAGAAGGGGGGCTAGGAAGGGGAGATGACAGCTCATGGGGTAAGAGCTTATTTTGGCATAAAAGAATCTTCTGGAATTAGTCAGTGGTGATAAAGCAGAAAAAAGCAGAGGATGTAGTTGGGGCATCTAGTGGTGGGTGCTGGCCTAGAATCCCCCAAGGGGTGTAGTTCATTCTAGAATCCCTCGGTGAGGGGCTGGGGACGTGGTCAGTGGTTGAGACCCTCTCTAGGATATGCCAAGTTCTGGATTCCATCCCCAGCACCGTCGAAAGAGTTTAAAAATTACTAGGAGCAAGGAGTTCTGGATAGTTAGCCGAATTTGTGGTGCTGAGGACTGCATGCGTGCTAAACAAGCTTTCACTGTTTAACTGCACAGCACAGAGCTACTGAGAGAGACTTTGAATGGGACAAGGACCACATTGTGACAAGGCATGGGGAGGTAGAGATGAAGCAAACAGAGTCATCCAAAGAGTTGCAGGTGGCTACTCAAGAGGCCACACGTGGATGATGGTTTTTGGTCCTGTGAGAAAGCTAAACTCTGATGGGAAGTATATAGGACCCCAGAGACGTTCAGAGAACCATGAAGGAGCTGGAGAAGTCAAAGGGCTCATAGATACCTGTGCAGGATGGTATACAATAGGAAATGATGGATAGCACAAAGGCTGTGGGCTCACCCCACCCAAGCGCCCCAGGAAGATCCCGAGTGGAGCCCCTGCAGGTTGGAAGGCTACACTAGGGGAAGGGCCGCCCGGAGTCAACATAGACTCGCAGTACTAGCGTTGGCCACTAGGTGGGGCACGGCACCTCCTCTGGCACAGCAGGTGCAATGGGGCGGCTCAGCTCCACCCCACCCCGGTTCCAGGTCCCAGAGCTCCACAGACCTCTGGGAAATGATGTCTTTTTCTCAAACAGGGATTTACGGTCTCCTTGGTTCCTAAAGGCTCTCAGCCTCTTAAATCCCCGCTCACACCCCTCTTTCTGTACCAACCTAATTCCAAGAGGGTATGTAGGCATTCAACTTCTGCAGGATGGGAGGACATAGCAAGGATGGCTTGCGTGGTGGGGGAGGTCCTGAGGCACCTTTTGAGTAAAGCTTGTTAGTTCCTCCACTACGTGCAGCTCTAGGGGTCTGTCCCCACCCCCACCTCCCCTGCTGGCTCCAGAAGGGGGTGGGAAGCAGACGCCCCCAGGCGCCCTGTCACCAAGCTCTGGTTGCTGGGTAACAGGGCGGGCGGGTGCACAGCTGCGCCAGGCGTGGGTGACTGAGTTGTGCATGCTACTGTAGGCAGCCCCCTCCGAGGGCCTTAGCACAACTGGAGTATATCGGCGAGCTGCCTCAGTTTCCCCAAGACCTGGCTGGGGACCTTGGGGGCCATGGGAAACCAATCAGGCAGACACGAGGGCAGGTTTTTAAAAAGGGCTTCTTTAATTAAATACATGGGTGAGAGGCCAGGCGGAATGGAGGACAGGTCCCCCTACAGAAAGAACAAATAAATCCCTTAGGACCCTTGTCCTGCCTGCCCTGCAGGCGTCACCCTTCCATGGTTAGACCCAAGTCCCAGTTATCAATCAGAACCTGAAGTTGGGGGAAGGGGAGGACAGCAGGAAAAAGCTCTGGTTGCTTATGGGGTTAACTCCCAAGGGCCTCAGACCTTTCCCCTGTTTACAGGAAGGACCAGCAGGAGCTGGGAGGAAGCAAGACACAACCAAAAGACACAAAAAGAATGGGGCCCCAGTCCCCCCTCCCACCCCGCAAACTAAGGCATCTCATTTCTGTGGCCAAAGAGAAGGGGCAAATGGAAGTACCCAGGAGGAGGAGCTGGCCCAGGACCCTTCGAGCCCAGCTCCAGAAGGGTGACCTCCCTCTAGGCTCAGGTAAAGGTAGCATTACCCAAAGACTCCCTCATTGCATGATGGAAGGTTCTGGAACATATGGGAATGCCAGTAACCTCCCACAGCCAACACAGGGCAGCTCAACTTTCTGTGTCCCCAACTCCTTGGTGTGTGTGTGGGGCAGTCCCTAATTGCCTCTCCAGAAAAGAAATCCAACCTGCAGTAGGAGAGGACCCTACTGGAGACTCTCCTGAGACCTTCCCCACTCATGACAGCCACACGAGGGGACCCCATGGGGACATGAGACTCCAGCCTGAAAAAATAGTCTATCCTGTGCAAAAAGAAAATCCGTGCTACCCCAGAAGGCCCAGGAGCGGAACACCCTGTTCCCAACCCTGGAGTCCAAGGCCACCCTCTGCAGACAGAGTGGAGCACATAACCGGCAGGCCGGAGCCCAATGGCCGCAGGGGTCCTATAGATTGTCTGAGACGCAATGCCACAAAGGCCAAACTCAGGGACCCTAACCCAGTGGGAGCAGGGAGGCTAAGCCCCAGGCACCAGACACCCACTGTCACTCTCACACATATGCACACCCAGATAGGGGGAGCCAGGCCCCCCTTACCAGCAAAGAGGACAATAAATAATTTCTTTCCCATCTGCCCAGCACCACACCCAAAGTGAGCGGCGATGTTTTGAGAGACCTCCACATGCCCCACCTGCACCCCACAGCCCTAAGTTCTCTGAAAACTGTGGTGCCTCCTGTCCTCCTGGGGCTGGGAGGGGGGGGGCCCTTATTGAGGGCAGAACCTATGGACACCTGAGATTTGAGTACCCATGGAAGGGGGTCAGCCAAGCTGCACCCCCTCCATTTCCCTGAACTTCCGCCAATGGCTTTCAGTGGAGTGGGGACAGGTCGGGACCCATGGGAAGCCCCAGTCACCTATGGCTCTGTGTACCTGTGTCCCAACCTGGAGGGGTGACTAGGGGGCTGAAGACAAGGAGTGGGACCGGACTTCATGCCCAGCGCCACCCAGGAGGGAAAGCAGAGGGTGGCAGAAGGGATAGGGAGGACCAGCCAACTGCCCAGTTAGGGGTCCCTGCAGAGGGGACAGGACAGTTAATCATGGCTATTTACAGACAGAACCTGAGGCCACCTCCCAGGCCCCTCAGGTGACCCAAGTCCATTCTCAGTCCCCTTGCTGCTTTCTTGAGGTGGGCTGGAAGGCCAGGACACAGGCTCTCCAGAGGACAGATATGTCCCTTGATGGGAATCCCTGCTGAGGCCGGGCAAGCAGGCCACTCACGGTGGACGGGTCAGGGCTCTACAAGCCGGAAGAAGCTGGGCTAGGGACAGGGCTAGGTGTGGGGCTGCCAGCCAAACTGCAGGGCAGTGAGTCGCTGGGCGAGACACTGCGGGCACCAGGTCGTCGCAGTAGTTCCGGGCGGAAGCCAGGATGTCGTCGGGCATGCTTGGTCAGGTGGTCGCTGCGGGTGAAGCGCTTGGTACACAGGGGACAGGGAAACCTCTTCTCGCCTGTGTGGGTCCGGTGGTGGCGGGCCAGCTCATCAGAACGGGCGAACTTCTTGTCACAGCCAGGCCAGTCACAGGCAAAGGGCCGCTCACCTGGACAAGAAAAAGAGAGTGGTCAGTGAGCAAGGGCAGGGGAGGGACTTCCTGCAAACCCCAAGGCTGCCGTCTAGCTACAGAAGTGGCTAATCAACACTCCATGTCACCTTGCTTCTATCTCCTCCACTAGAATGACAGGCGGGGACCACTGAACCTGGCTTGTGTTCAGAACCCAGAGCCTGCTTGGGGAGTATTCTGCCCACTGGGCTACATTCCCAGCCAGTCCTACAGTTCTGTGGAGGTGGGTGGGGTCTTGCTAGGTGCCCCAGCTAGCCTAGAATTAAAGGCAATCTTGCCTCAGCCTCCCAAACATTGGGCCACCATGTCCCTGGCTAGCCTGTGTCTTTTTGGACACCACCCTGTCGACTTCTGCCCAACCTAACAGGTCCTCAGATGTCCCAGTCCCCAACTGTCCAAAATGACCACGGGCACCGGAAGGAGGCGGTTCTCCAGGTTCTTACCCCGACACCCTGTAATAATCAGACCCAAGCTAGTTTCAGCCCGCGGTTCTGAAGCTAGGGTGCAGCTTAGCAACCTCATACTCTATAGGGGAAGGAAAGATCAGGCAGCAAACCCAAACTTAGCTTAAATTCAATTCCTGAGGGTGAGGGTGAGGCCTAGGGGCGTGGCCTCAGGGGGTACAGCCAGTCAGGCAGCAATTGCTGCTGGGTAGGGGCGGGCCTACACTAGGCAACTTCCTCAACAGACCACTCCTACCGCCCTATTGGCCTTGCCCAGGTCCCGCCAGCAACAGCCATGCCCAACCAAGCGCTCTGGTCCCAGGAGGCCCCCACAACACCAGGCCTTGTCTCGTGGTAAACATCTTCCCAGATGGGCCTTTAAGGACTAAGAGGCCATCATAGGTTCACCCAGGACCCCAGTGCCTCGGACCTGGTGTGGATGGCTCTAGGCTCCAGGTCTGGAGAGGAGGGCCCAGATGCATGGTGTATCCAAAAGCCTGGTAGGGTGGTGTGTGCACATAGGGTCAGCCCGTGTACAATTCTGCTTGTGATAGAGTCCAGAGCAGAACCAGGCCACTAGTGACCTGAAAGCCTCTAGGAAGCCACAATGGGACTAGTACAAGGTCACCTTGTGTGGCTCCGGACTGATCCACAGGAGAACAGGTACTCAGAAAATGGCCAAGGGACACTCCATACAGGGCTCATGGAAGTGTAGATAGAGGCAACCAGAAAGCGGAACAGATACTAGACTATACCGAAGGCTGGGGTGACCTGGTGACATCTTTGTTCTAAACAGCTCAGGGGATCCCAGGAGGGAAGAACTGAGGAAGGGGAGGGAAAGTAGTCAGATCTGGTACTAGGCGGGGCATCAGTCATCACTGCCCAGGAAGCAGGCAGAAGAAAATTATCTCCATCCGGGCCCCCTGCAAACCACACCCAAGGGCCCCTCAGCATGGAGGCACAGAATGCAGGAAGCTGCCTCTGGGATACCCACGTGCCAATTCATCTAGGCAACCCGAGGCCCCACAGGTTACAATCCTAGACAGCAAAGAAAGGGAAGAAGAACCAGTGTACCCAGAAGGCTACCCCTGTCATTTCCAAAGTGTCCCCCTAAATGATCTAAAATACCGAGTCCAGTAAGAATGTTTTGTCAGCGGGCCCAAGAGCCCCAGAAAGTACTTCTCCCCACCACAGCGCTCAAAGGGCTCAATCTGGAGGGGAGGGGCGCTTGGTTATAAGGCTAGGTTCCTAGCTTTGGAACAAGGCACCGGGTGACAGAACTGTGTCCCTACAAGGGGGACATGCAATCCTGTCGCCATTTTGCGGACGGGGAGGGGGGAGGTAAGAGGAAAGGGGACACCCCCTAGCATGCAATCAGCTTACTTCCCCTTTCGAGGACTCCCTGTGGGGCTGGTCCTCGCCTCTAGCCCCCTAGTTCCACTTTGTCAGGAGCAGGTTGCAGTGGGGGCGACCACGGTCAGCCCAACCAGCCTTGCTTACATGGTCCTAGCTCCAGCCACAGGAGAGCCAGAGGCCCGGGCCTGGGTCGCCTTGCTGTGTTGGGAGCCTGCCAGTCCCCACCCCACACTTGGGGGTTGGGGAACGCACGTGTGCACACCGGTAGTAGTATGCTCACCAAACTTCCACCTCCACAACGCTGGGTGCACACTTGCCAAAAGCCTGGCCTGGATGTGCTACAGTATCACAAGCTACTCAGAGGGGTAACTTGAGGGGAAGGGGTGCTGCAGGCGAGCGAGTGTTTGAAAGAGCAAGCATTATACATTGTTCTGAAATTTATAAACAAAACATAAGTAAACCACTAAAGATTTAAAAAAAAAAAAAAAAAGAAAGAGCAAGCAGGAATGCCCCTGTCTACACCACAGCTCCTGAAGACCTGACTGTGGAGAGGAGGAGGATTAGGTGGGTGGGAACTCCAATGGAAGGGCCCTGTGGGCGTGGCCGTGGACTTGACCCTCTGACTCAGGAAGGGACAGGGTGACCTGGGGACGACTTAACTCAGGAGCAGTAGGTACCTTGCAGCCTCTAACACATGCAGGTTGTGACATCCTGTAAACTTGCTCCAGGAGGGGAGTGGCCAGCAGAGGGGGACCTGAAGGTGCCTGACTCTACCTGGGTCTAAACTCCCCCCACTGGGGGGGGGGGCGCTCTGTTCTGATGCTTAATGCCAGACCTCCACCTTGGCTGGCAGTCGATGATAAAGTCCAAACCTTGGCTCTGTGGCTACCCACTACCGCTTCCCGATGGGCGTCACCTCTGGCTCTGCTGGCGATCACCCAGTATGACATTTTTCCCTCCCAAGGCCTAGCTGTGAGCTGAGATCAGGTGCTGAGTTCCCAACTCAGTTCCTGAGATTTCATAGCATGAGTCTGGGATACAGGGTGCTTAATGCTCACCTTGGGAAAGTCTACAGGCCTGGATGAAGGAGTATGAACTAGGAAGGCGGCCTCACTGTGCTGAGAACCTGAGACTTCCCAAGAGGGGGCTCCTATCACTCTCTTTACATGCAAGAGGGGCAGTGGACTCAGAAGAGGCCTCCTGCTACCAGGCCCACCTCATCCCTTATGGGAGGTGAGTCCCCAGGACCCACACAGTAGAAGAGAACTCTCTCACCAGACTGTCCCCTGGCCTTTACATACGCACCATAGCACACACAAGCACACAGGAAACATATTTTAAGCCAGGTGGCGGTGGTGCACACCTTTAATCCCAGCACTCGGGAGGCAGAGGCAGGCAGATCTCTTGAGTTTGAGACCAGCCTGGTCTAAAGAAAGTTCCAAAATAGCCAGGACTACCAAAAAAACAAAAACTAACCAAAACAAACAAACAAACAAACAAAAAACTGAGGCCAACCTAGTCTACATTTTAGGTCCCAAACTGTCTCAAATCAAAAGTTCGGGAATTAGGCTGGGCAGTGGTGGTGCACGCCTTTAATCCCAGCACTTGGGAGGCAGAGGCAGGCGGGTTTCTGAGTTCGAGGCCAGCCTGGTCTCAGAGTGAGTTCCAGGACAGCCGGGGCTACACGGAGAAGCCCTGTCTCAAAAAAAAAAAAAAAAAAGAGAGAGAGAGAGAGAGAGAGAGAGAGAGAAAGAGAAACCAGCTGTTTTGGTCTTTTAAAAAAATTATTATTATTGCCCGGCAGAGGTAGCACACACCTTTAATCCCAGCACTTGGGAGGCAGAGGCAGGCGGATTTCTGAGTTCGAGGCCAGCCTGGTCTACAGAGTAAGTTCCAGGACAGCCAGGGCTACATAGAGAAACCCTGTCTCGAAAAAAACAAAAAAAAAAACAAAAAACAACAACAACAAAAAAAGTTCGTGAATTAAAGAGCATGGCCCAGTAGCCTCCTCCTTCCAGGGGGCCAGGCTGCCTGATCACTGTCAGGAGCTCTTGAGACTGGCACTAAGGACACCTCCATGGGACTCCAGAGGATGAACACCAACCCACCCCTTCAAAGGGTTGCCAGTCCTCTGACTGGTATTATCTGCCAACTGCCAGCCCATCAGGCTGCTTTTATCAGACGCCTAGGTGGGGGTGTGGTTATCATCTCTAGCAATATTGTGGGGCCCCCACTAGCTGGAGAGCATGCAGCCAGCCCCAGCTGCTGCATGCTGTAGGGAAGAGCTGAGTTAAGAGGGTGCCCAAAGGCCACTCAGCCCCACAGGCCTTGACCCTCTCCCCTTTTCTACAGGGCTCCGATCCCATTGAGGAATCTTGCCCCTCTGCCTGTGGATAACCAGGCTCCTTCCCATCCTAGGCCTCAGTTTCCCCATCTGTATCTCCTCCTGGAAACAACTTCAAAACAATTAGAAGCATTATTTTGGACTGACCAGAACACTAGGTGTGGTCACAACCTCTGCAACCCACCCCCTTCATGTATCACCCCCCAATCCCTCCTCCATAAAGAGATTTCCTGATAAAGCCAGGCTGGCCTCTGAGACACCCTCACCCTTGAGATTAAAGGCAACACTTCAGTAGCCTTCAAAATCCCAGCTCACTGCTCCTGCTCTAGCCACACACTGTTCCTGGCCCCACCCAGCTACACAGGCCTCAGCAAATGTCCTCTCCACCTCCCCACTTCAAGGTTAGTGGGGGGCTGGATGCCCACAAAGACCCTCCACTGTCCTGGTGACCACAGATACTAACATTTCTTCAAACCTCTAATTTTTTATTTATTTATTTTTATTTATTTATTTATTTTTTGGTTTTTCAAGACAGGGTTTCTCTGTGTAGCCCTGGCTGTCCTGGAACTCACGCTGTAGACCAGGCTGGCCTCGAACTCAGAAATCCACCTGCCTCTGCCTCCCAAGTGCTGGGATTAAAGGTGTGCACCACCACTGCCCGGCCAAACCTCTAATTTTTGTTTTTCCATTTTTTTTTTTATTTTTTTAATTAATTAATTAATTTATTTATTATATGTAAGTACACTGTAGCTGTCTTCAGACACCCCAGAAGAGGGCATCAGATCTCATTACGGATGGTTGTGAGCCATCATGTGGTTGCTGGGATTTGAACTCATAACCTTCGGAAGAGCGTTCGGCGCTCTTAACCACTGAGCCATCTCTCCAGCCCCCTGTTTTTCATTATTGTGTGTATGTAGGAACATGCATGCCTGTTGCGTGTGGAAGTCAGTGGCAGTGGGTACTCTCCTTCCACTGTGCTGGTCTCTGGGATGGATCTTTCTTGGCAGTGACCCTGGCCCAGACACTAATCGTTCTCAGACTTAGGTAAACAGGTTTTTCGAATATCTAGAGATGACCCTGAAGCCCTCCAGGAAATCGAGGGCAATGTGGGAGCCCATGGTGTGGAACACATGGAGGCCGCCCGGAAGGGCCCAGGACATCTTACTGAGAAGAAACTGGTCCTAAAGTGGTGAGACCCTGCTGGATGGACGCCCAGGCCTCTCCCAGGTCTGGGTTCTATCTCAAGGGACCAGATCAAGGACCCTCACCCTCAGAGGCCCAGGGAAAGAGGATGCCAGAGATGGAGGGGGCTAGGCAAGCGGAGCAGGAGCCAGCCTCTCCTCCCGCCCCCGCCCCAAGACTAGCTCTCTCGGTATCCATAGTAACCATGTCAACATCTCCCACAGTCTCTAAAGTCCTTCCCCAACCCAAGCAGGAGCTGCGGCAACTGGACAGCCAAACTCTGCCTACTGCCTGTAGGCCTTCACTGGCAGTGTCCTGTAACAACCCCCACCCCCAGCTCTCCTCTGCACCCCAAGTACAATGGGGTGGACATAGTGGGGCTGCAAGGTGGCCCTTTTACCCTGCGCTATCTATGCCTCCATCAGAGAACTAAATGGATCCAGGCCCTAGTTAGACATGAGTGGGTGGGTAGAGACAGGATTCTTTCTCCTAGTCCACAGCCTTAGAGTATGGCTCTGAAGGGGACCAGATCTATCCCAGGCCCTGCGCTCGAGATGAGTTCCACTGACCCTGAGATGTGTGTGACCATACAGGCTTCCTAAGTCAGCAGTGTGCTACCTTCACTTGAGGGTGGAATAGCCAAATCCCCTTACAGAGAAAGAAGAGACTGGGAAGTCAGCTGTGGCTCTTGCTTTTAGCCCTGAGGAGAAAGCTGAAGCAGGAGGATTTACCCTGAGTTTCAAAGTTAGTCTGGGCTACAGAGTGAGATGTCGTCTCAAAAAATGAGGCCTGGTGGTGCATGCCTTTAATCCCAGTACTGAAGAGGCAGGCCAATCTGTGAGTTCAAGGCCATCCTAGTCTACAGAGCAAGCCCCAGGCTACAGTCCTTTAAATTAACTAAATAGCAGGATATAAGTTGAGCGGTCTCCAGACACCCCCCAAATGACATAAAGGTGCACAGATCCGATGTGAATCTCCTGATCCCACAAATGGCTATAAAAAGGAGAGTTTGGAGACACAGTATCCCATCTCTCCTGGTGGTGAAGCATGATTCAGGATCCAGTGAAGAGTGGAACCCCACACCCCACCTCCTGGAACTGCCTGCACTCATCCCTAGTCCCCAGACTTCAGCTCTCAGACCTCAGTTTCTCTAGCATGCCAGGTTACCACCCCACCCCTCCCAGCTTAGGGCTGGTTTGCAACCTTTGACAGTTTAGTAACAGAACTGTCTCATGTCCCAGGAGGTGTGTGTAGGGAGGGAGGATTCCAAGACTGCTGGGCTGGAAGGTGTGGGCGGTGCAGCCTGAATCAGAAAGACAGGGTTCCTGGCTTAGCCGACTCCCATCACTGCAGGGCCAAATTCACTTGGTGTGAGCCAGGACACCCTGGACTCCAGTCTGTGGCAAAGGGAGACATCTTTCTCCATTCTTTCTTCCCCGCCCCCAGCCTTGCTACCTGTGTGGCCCCTCAAATGTTCTGTAGAGAGAAATGTGTATGAACGGGTAATATGGACCTGCCCGTAGATGTGGGCGCCAACATGGGGGCAGCTTCTAGACCATAGGGGCTAAGGCCAGGGGCTCAAAGACAAAGTGAGAGGAGGCACCATCTATTCCCACTTTCTGGCTCAGCAGACTCCAACGATCCCCCCCCCAACATGCCTGGGACCACCCACACACCTATGGAGGCTGTCCTAAACTCGTTCCCAGTGTGACCGTAATGGAAGCCCCTCCCTCTTTGGGTGCCTTGTTGCCCACAGCAACTGTAACAGTAAGGCAGCCTCTATCTTCTATACAGACAGGAGATGGCGGACCAAAAGCAAGTAAATTAGGGGGATTAACAGGCAGGTGGTCCCATCCCAGAGAGGCCTCAGAACTGTTGATTACACCACTGCTAAAGGGGTGGATTCTTAAATCTCAGTTCACATTCTCAGCTAACATGGAGCACCCAAGACTCTTGGAGCACCGAAGCAGCCGCCAATACCTAGTAAAGTGTTTGCCCCATCCAATCTGGAGGGGCTTTCCAGAAACACTGGTGTGGCTAAATCACGTTGCCCACCTTGGACCTTGAACAGACCCATCACAGGTGTGTGGAGAGGACCAACACAAGAGGTGGGAGGAGAGTTGTGGTGGAGATTTCAATCCCATTGGATTGAAGATTCAAGCCCCAACTCCAGGTATGGGTGGTGGCCTCGCTCCACCACGTTCACGTACACAGGAAGGAAAGAAAAATGTCCCGGGCAGCCACCCCCTACCACCGCTACCACCTAACCCTGCGCGAGAGGCTTAGCCGCCCTACGGACGAAATCCGCGCTGCTACCCCGGAGGCGGTAACCCGGATCTACTAACCCTCTTCACAGATAAGGAAACTGAGGCTGGGGGAGGGCCGAGTAAGAACTACGGAACCGGATGTTCCGACCACCAAGCGGGAGACCATGAGCGCAGAAAAACAGGACAAGAACACCAAGCGAGAGTGAAGGAGTAGGAAGCTGAGAACTGCTATCGCGCGTGGTGGACCCACCATACCCGGGTAGATCTCGAACAACCTGCAGTCGCGGGAGATTTGGCCACCAGGGCCGCCCTCCGCGCGCTGCCCGACCGCGTGGCCGCCACGCCTCCCCGCGCGCGCCCCACCCACCACGTCCCCGCCCTCCCGGCCGGCGGGCGGCTGAAGCCTGGGCGCGCCCCCCTCCCCGCCCCCCACGCGCCACGCAGTTTCGGGGTTCCAAGTAAGATGGGGGAATGGGGTCCCCGATACCTCTCTAATGCACTCCCTGCATCCCACCGGTGCAAAAAATGAGGGGCTTACCTGTGTGAGTCCGCAGGTGTGACTTGAGGTGCGAAGACTTGTAATAGGCTTTGGCGCAGCCATGGAAAGGACAGCGGTGGCTCTTGGCCGCGCCGGGGGCGCGGCCCGAAGACGGAGACGAAGCGGCCGAGGAGGATGAGACTGGAGAGGTGCTCACCGCGGTGCTGGCTGCGGTGGCGACTACCGGCCCGCCTCTCAGATCGGCCAAGATGCTGGCGGCCAGCAGGTGGGGCGCAGCGGTGGCGCCTCCCGGCCCCGGAGCGGTAGCTGGCGGTGGCGGTGCCCCAGGGGTCCCCGGCGGCGTGGCCTCGCGGCGCGTGGCGCGCACATCCAGGCCGGCAGCGGGGCCCGCGCCCTCGGGGCCGGGTCGCCCGCGATGCACCACGGCTCCCGAGGAGATGGCCATGAGCACGTCGGCGGCGAAGTAATCCACGCACGCCACGGCCGCCGACATGCCGGGCAAGGACGCGGAGGCACGGGATCGGCGGCGGGAGAGAAGCGGAGGTGGCGGGACCTACGCCCGTCCGGCCGGCAGCGGCTGCTGGAGTGCGGGAGGCGGAGGAGGGAAGGGAGGAGGAGGCCCCGGCGCGCCGCCGCCGCCGCCGCCCGCGCTCAGTCCCGCCCCGCCCCGCCTGACGCTCCCTGACGCACCGGAGCCCGCGGGGGCGGCCGCGGCCCGCCCCGCCCAGAGGACGCCCCCTCGGGGCTCAGTGGCCACGCCCTCTCTCCGCCGCGGTCACGCCCCCTCCTGCCGCGCCCTCCGATCTCGGGAGAGTCGCGCGCCACCGCGAATGGGCGGAGCTCACTCCGCCAGCTGCCGGTCCTCCCCCACTTCAACAGCCTCGCGTACTCGCAGAGCACCCAGGGTCCCCTATCTCCCTGGATTGTGCCCTCTCCACGCAAAAACAAGCCAAACGGAGGGAAACCGTTTCCCCGGCCTGGCACGCACTACCCCTACTGGTGCCCTTCCCGGACCGCCACCTTCCAACGCGTTGAGAGTTACGCCCACCCCTGCGACACGCCCACACACCCCACCCCGTCTCGAATGCCCCGCCTCCTTCCCCAGTGCGCGCCACGCCTCCTCCGTGTGCGCGCTCTCTCCTCTTCCCGGCGCGCCCACCACGCTGTGCAGGGTGCGCAGTCGCCGGGAATCCTCCCCTCTCCAACTTGTCCCTCCCCCCCACATTCAGGCACTGGGACGTGGTGTGTGTGGGGGTAGCGGGGGGTTGCGATCCGCACGTGGCCAGGGTGGGGGTGCGGGAGCGCGCTGCCCCGCCCCCGGGCCACGTGCGCGACCCTCCCCCTCCTTCCTCGCCCTGGAGCGGGGCAGTAACCCACCAGTCCTGACTCCCCATCTGTGGATCCCCAATGCCGTTCTTGACTTGCGGACAAAATATCCCGGGGGTGGAACTTGAGAGCGTAGGATACCCACTACCCTGTCTAGCTGATCGAGTCTGTAGAGTTCGTCTTTGCGCACCGGGATTCGGGAATCACTAGGCCTGTGGATAACCGGTATGGCAAAACTCAGCGGAGCTGCAATAAAAAGGCCTGGCTCGGTCATCTTTGCGAAGCTAAGGACGCCGGAGTTCTGGGCGTTTCTTCCCTTCCTCGGCTGGGCCCTTGAGACTGGAGCAGGGAAACTGAGGCTGACTAATGGAGCGATTGGAAACTTCCATGGATAATCGGCCAGGTTGTGAAATGATGGTCCCCTAAAAGCCCCAGGCTCCAGGCCCCAGGCCCCAGGCGCCGTTTGCGCGGAAGTAGGAGACTAGGCTCCCGCCCCTTCCTAACTCTTGCCGGGTTGCGGAGGCCATGCAGTCGCCCGCGCAACCTCCAGGGGGCGAAGCACCCCAGCCGACAGCAGTCTGTGGCCCCAGCTCCATCATGTTTACTCCCCAGCAGAAGCTAAAAGGAGGCAGAGGTCTCTACTCTGGGTGTCATCCCAACCTTCCCCACCTGCACCCCAAGCTGACTTGGTCAGGTTCCAGCTCTCTGCCGTCGAGTTGGCCATGTTTCCCTAGGCCCCATTATACTTTGTGTTGACACCGTGTTCCTCAACGGCAGAGGTTGGACATTCTAGGGGACCGCTGCACCAATCTGGCTGGACAGAAATGGACAGGTTACACAACTCCGCGTTGTTCAGGAGGACACACCCACCCTTCTTTTCATTGCTTGCCCTCCAACAACCAGAACCATGCGGTCCTGGTCCAGTTTCTGTGGCTTTCTGAAGGGACCTGTTGCCCTCTCTCCCGCCACCCATACACCTGAAGAGAGGAGCCATGTGCAGTTCTTTTTTGAGAACTGTGGCCAAGATGAATTGGTTCATCATGCCCCGCCTACTAACAGCCCTATAGTGGTAAGCAGGGCTGGTTGTACAACCACCAGGTGGTGCCATTTAGCGTGCCCCAACCATTCCTGGAACTCATTTGTGTCCTAAGGGCTTAAGCCTGTGAGAGCCATCTGTGAGCTAAGCCTGCATGCAGGTAGCAGCCTCCATGTGGATGCTCACATACCGCTGGCATAATATCCTCATATCCCCAAGCCCCAGCCACACGCAGGCTGGCCTGACCCAGGATGGACCTAAGTAACAGTTGCCCTACCTTATACAGATGGTAAAGTCGAGGCTGGAACCCTGCTGAGGATTCTGGGAAAATACCCAGCCTACTCCCACAAGGAGAAACTGGCAAGTCATTTTCTGTGATAGCACCCCTGGGGCTCAAGTCCTTGCTAGTCCCAGGGGTGTGTTCTGTTCTGTCTTTTGTTTTTATTTTCAGACAGGATCTAGAAGGGGTGGGAGGACAGGTCTGAGCTACCATGACTACCCAACATTTGGCTACATGAATTTCATGTCTTTTTTGGACACAGCTCTGGCTGTCCTAGAATTTACTCTGTGGACCAAGCTGGTCTCAAACTCACAAGAGATCCACTTCCTCTGACTTCCAAATGCTGGGGTTAAAGATGTGACCACCAGGCCGGGCAGTGGTGGCGCACGCCTTTAATCCCAGCACTTGGGAGGCAGAGGCAGGCGGGTTTCTGAGTTCGAGGCCAGCCTGGTCTACAGAGTGAGTTCCAGGACAGCCAGGGCTACACAGAGAAACCCTGTCTCGAAAAACTAAAAAAAAGAAAAAAAAAAAAAAGATGTGACCACCATAGCAGTTCCCCAAAGGGACCCTGTTGAGAGCTCTGGGTTCCTATCTAAGGGGTGGGGCTAAGGTGCAGGGGGCCTAAGAGAGCAGCTGGCAGGTACTCAGATCTCAGGGAAGTCAGATCCCAGAGGCCTGTCACCTCCCAGAGACTTAGAGTGTGCCTGTTTTGACCTATGCCCTGGAGACAGCCACAGAGACTTGGGTCAGGGGGGACAGAGACTATAGACACATGTCACTGTTGCTCCCAAGCCATGTAGCTGAGGCAGACTGACACCAAATACTCCAGAGGCCAGCCAGGCACTAAGGCTGTTTTTCTTGGGGACAGTGACCCTAAGATTTAGCTTGAACCAGGGTAGCATCCAACACAAGCAGAAGGCTGGACCAGGCTACACGGGACCATGTTTTGTGTGATCATTTTTGATTATCTGGGCATGTAGACCACACCTTTATTCCTAGCACTCTGAAGTGGAGGCAGGAAGAGCAGGGAATCAAGCTTATTCCTGGCTATATAGAAAGTTCCAGAACAGGACAGTGGTGGCACACTCCTTTAATCCCAGCACTTGGGAGGCAGAGGCAAGGGGATCTCTATAAGTTTGAGGCCAGCCTGGTCTACAGAGTGAGTTCCAGGACAGCCAGGGCTACACACAAAAAGCTTGTCTAGAAAAAGAAAAAAAAGAGAGAAAAAAGAAAAAAGTCTTGAGTCAACCAGTGGACAGGTCAGCCATGTATGCATGTATGTACAATATTCAACATGGATGCCTCAGAGCCAGCAGCATTTCCCAACATGCTTGTCCTGGTCAGTCTCTCTCTCTCTCTCTCTCTCTCTCTCTCTCTCTCTCTCTCTCACACACACACACACACACACACACACACACACAACCTATCTATCTATCTATCTATCTATCTATCTATCTATCTATCTATCTATCTATCTATATCTCCAGGGTAAGGAGGGTAAGGGAGGCAGCTGTGTCATAGAGAACTGTTCCAGATCCAAGGACACAGTGAGTTAAGGAGAACTCTGAACCTTGGGCAAGCATTGGTCCCTTGCCTTTGTTACCCTCAGCTGGGTCCAGCAGTTCCTCACACTGAGAGCCCTCAAGACAGGAAAGTCCTACCAGCCACAGAGGACAGATGGTCTGAGGGAGCCTACGATGCATCTGTAGCCACCCTGAAAACAGAGAACAGGGTGCAAAGCCCACGAGAGGCCCATGTCCCTGTTTGAGACAGGTACGTCTGTGGCGGGCCTGATCCTGTCCCCTCGAGTCTTTGGGTGCGGTGACATCCCTGGGCTACTAGGTCCCTCGGCTGGAGGTTAAGTCAGGTGTGGGGACATGAGGTGACCCCTGGACCTTGTGGCCATGAACTGGACTAGGAAACCACTACAAGTAGGGCATGAAAGAGTGTCAGAGAGAGCAGCCTGGCCACAGCCATACCAAGTGGTGGGGGGTACTTCCTGGAGTGGACTGTGGCCTCTGGTGAAGGGCTATGTGTGAAAAGGAGCCTAGGGGAAGACTCTAAGGAGCAACCATAGGACAATGAGTCACAGACAAGCTAGGAGCTGGGGTCATTGTCCAGTCTGAGGTCCACAACCCCACCCCCACCATTCCTGCTAGTGGGAAATGGGCAGGAAGAGACCATCCATCCTGGTACACCTGCACCTCAGGTGCCTGTGGTGCTGACTGAGGCACAGGGACCACTTTGCAAGTGTGACTGAGCTGTGATGAGGAGGCCACAGGCACTTGATCTCAGAACTTCAAAGCAGAAAGCCACAGGGAGTTTCCAAGATCTCATCCAGGATTTAAAGTGGTGGTTTCATTTTAAGTTTAATCTGTAAATGAAAGACCTGCATTCCTTTCTTTTTGGGGTGTTTTTTGGGGGAGGGGGGTGTATTTTGGGTTTTTTTGTTTGTTTGTTTGTTTGTTTTTAACACAGGGTTTCTCTGTGTAGCCCTGGCTTTCTTGGAACTCACTCTGCAGACCAGGCTGGCCTCAAACTCTCAAGTTTGCCTCTGCCTCTGCCTCTCAAGTGCTAAGATTAAAGGTGTGAGCCCAAGCTTTTGTTGTTTGCTGTGGGATTCTAGGCAAGGCCTCCACCCTGAGCCACACCCCTAGCTTCTCACTCAGACACACATAAAATAAAGTCTCTTAAAAAGGTTTAACTGAGCTGAAGTGGCTCAGAGGATAAGAGCACTGACTGCTCTTCCAAAGGTCCTGAGTTCAATTCCCAGCAACCATACGATGGCTTACAACCATCTGTAGGCTTACAACCATCTGTACTCTTCTTGTGTGTCTGAAGTGTACTCATACATAAATAAATCTTAAAAAATAAAAAAAAAAGTTTTAACCTGTGGCCAGGTGGTGTTGGCGGCCTATGCTTTTGTTCCCAGAGCTCAGGAGGCAGAGGCAGGAAAATCTCTGTGAGTTCAAGGCCAGCCTGGTCTACAAGAATGTGTTTCAAGACAGCCAGAGCCACAGAGAAACCCTGTCTTTAAAAACCAATAAATAAACAAACCAACCGACTACAGGGTTGCCAGGGCATGGTGGCACACACCTTTAATTTCTGCATTCCGCAGGCAGAAGCAGGTAGATTGATGTGAATTCAAAGCCAGATTGGGCTACATGGAGAGACCCTGTCTCAGAAAACAATAAGAGCCAACCCCCAAAAGTGTTATGGTTAAGTACTGGCTACTCTTTCGGAGAATCCAAGTTCAGTTCCCAGTACCCACCCATGTGGTGCAGCTCACACCTACCTGTGAGGGACCTGAGACCCTTTCCTTGCCTTCCTGTACACAGGCCTGGCTTACAGGCCAAACACTCACACTTTAAATCTAAGTAGAGCAGGACACTGTGTGCAGACAAAAGGGTGGTTTTCTTATTGTTTTTATATCTCTGTGTGTGTGTGTGTGTGTGTGTGTGCGCGCGCGCGCGCCTGCCTGTATGCAGGAGCCAGAGTCCAGAAGCATTGGGCCCCCTGGAGCTGGAGTGACAGGCAATTACGAGCCGCTTGATGTGGGCACTGGGAACTGAGCCAGGTCTTCTGCAAGAACAGCAAGTGCTCTTGACCATTGAGCCCCCCAATTGCCTTAATATATGAAGTACTTTAGCAAACAACAAAAACAACTGGGTAGAAGAGGCCGTGAAATATAGATGATTTAAATATTCATCTTTATAGCAAATGTACATTTATCCAATTCTAAAATGACTAATAATGAGAGAGATGGCTATTACAAAACACAACAGAAGCATTTAAAAAGTTGGCTATAGTGGGGCCAGCCGGATGGCTCAGTAAGCAGGCACTTGCCTCCACACCTGATAACCTGAATTCAGGCCCCCAAAGAGTAGACTCCTAAAGCCAGGCAGTGGTGGCACACGCCTTTAATCCCAGCACCCGGGAAGCAGAGGCAGGCAGATTTCTGAGTTCGAGGCCAGCCTGGTCTACAGAGTGAGTTGCAGGACAGCCAGGGCTACACAGAGAAACCGTCTCAAAAAACAAACAAACAAAAAAACAGTAGACTCCTGACACTTGACCTCAGACCTCCGCATGTATGTAGTGGGGGCATGTGCCTCACCCCAAATAAATGCGTTTTTGTTTGATTTTTCAAGACAGGCTTTTCTGTGTGTAGCCTGGCTGTCCTGGAACTCTGTAGACCAGGCTGTCATTCCAGCAGTGGTGAGGTTTACGGCTTGTGCTACTTAGTGGGTGTCAGTCAGCCAGGCTCAGAGAAAAAAATTAAAAACATGGGCTGTGGACAAGTGGGTGGAGTCCTCCGTATTCACTGTGCCCCAAGTTCTGTCCCCAGCATCCCCAGGTGTGGCATCATTCAGCTAAGTTCAGGATCAGAGCGAATTATAGAACAAGACCCTGTCTCACAGAGTAAACAGGACTGCAGCTCAGTGAGTGAGCAGTGCTCTCCCTCCAGTGCAGGGAGCCCTGGTCCATCCCCAGCACCCAGGAAACCAGACTCTGTGGTCAGCAACAGCTGGGCTTGGGGAGAGTGTCGTGACCCAGTAACACCATCCCCCCAACCCCCACTTACCGAAGGGCCCCTTCCCCCATTTTAGTATGACTGGCTCAGAATGAGGCTTGCCCCTCCTTACTGGGTACATTCTGGGCCTGTGTTCACCAACGTCACAGTGGAGACTCAGTCCTGGACAGTGGTTCCGTTGTCCGGCATTTCAGGGGGATGTATGGGAGCAGTGGGCAGCAATCAGGATGAGAGGGGGCGCGGCAGGGAAGCCTGCAGCAGGTGGTGGGAGAGCCAAGCCAGGCCTACAGGAGTACAGATAAGGATCTAGTAAGGGCACCTGAACTACCTGTGCAAAGGCTCTGAGGCTAGAGAGGAGTAGCCTCCGAGTTAGGAATGCCCAGATTTGGTGAGCCATGCGCTTGGGAGCCAACTTTGCACTAACTAGTGCTTGGAGTCGAAACCACCAATTTTAGGGGCTATAGAGAGGGCTCAGCAGTTGAAAGCACTGGCTGCTCTTCCAGAGGGTCTAGGTTCAATTCCTATATACATGCACTCAAATCAACAATGTACATAAAATAAATTTTTAAAAACCCACTAATTATGTCGCTTCTGTTCTTCAGAGCTATAGCCACACCCCCAAGTATTCCAGAGCTCCCAAATGTACCACCCATTCTTAAAGTGATCTTGATGCGTCCTGAGTCAGTTCAGGGTGCTGACCTCCCACACACAGGCCTTTCCTCACCCTAGGGAGCCTATAGCTAGAGGAAACAACACGTGGGTCATCTCCACAGAGCACACTACCCTAGATACACCCCGCAGTCCTGGAGAGACCTCCTCAGCTCCCAGTTGGCACAGGCAAGGCCTGGTCCTGGCTTTGGACAAGTGATCTTCGCATCTGGAATGAGAGACCTTTGTGCAGTGGGGATCGGGACTTCTGCAGAGCAGGGTACTGCCCTGCAGGCCTGGGTGCAGGCCCTGGGTGGGACGACCTGAGCTTTTCCCTTGCACTCCCCACACCCAGCTGGTCTCAGCAATCTCCCAGCCCCTAGGAAGGCGCACTAGAGCCATGAAGGAGCCAAGGCAACCCTAAAATCTTAATCCTTTAATTAGTTTTCCTCTTTCCTTCTCTTTGCTTCCACGAGGAGAGAAGAGGGACCTCTGTTGCCTGCACATGGCTCATGGCCCCTGGGATGCCAGGCAGGGTCCTGGGCTCCGGGTCACATGCAGCCCCGGCAGGAGGCCTGTGTACTGCTGAGGTCCCTGTGGCTTGTCTAGGTGCGTTGGCTGGGCAGCTCCTGGGAGATGAAGCGGCGTAGGCGCTCCAGGTATTGACTGTACAGCTCAATGTCGTTGTGCCCAGCGCCCTCCACCCACAGCGGCTCCACGGCCTTTGGGCAGCGCTCATACAGTGCCAGCCCGTGTGAGAAGTCGATCACCTCGTCCTCTGTGCCGTGGATGATGAGCACCGGTGATGTGATCTTCGACACCTTCTCAATGCTGAGGGAAAAGATGGTCAGGCTGGAGCTCTGCCCTTTCTCAGGCCCCGCCCTTGCCCGGACCCCGCCCCCATGCTCACTTAGGGAAAGCATCGAAGCAGTAGGTCTTCTTGGTGTCAGGAAAGGCCACCCGCATGCCTGAGGTGAGAGGCGAGTGCAGGACCACTGCAGCACACTCGTAACGTGACGCCAGATCCACTGTGGGCACAGTGCCAATGCTCTGGCCATACAGGATGATACTGTCTGGGCTGATGCCGTACCTGACCGACAGCAGGAGCGGGGTCAGCAGGCCTGGAGGTGGGCAGCTCACAGAGCCCTGCCAAGCGGGAGCTCCCGGGGATTTTCTTCAGTCCCTCCCACGGGGTGGGGGCAGGGTGACAGTGCCTGACGGAGGCAGGCTTCGGACCTAAGATTCCAGACCAAAAGTCCCTGTTCCCTTCTGACCCCAGACAGGAGGCGGGCTGTCTCTTCCCAGTGCTGCCTCCCTACCAGTGTGGGTCTCTGGGAATTTAGGAAACTGTGTCCCCGGATGCTCGGCCCAGTTTAAGGTCCCCAGAGTCCTTCCTGTCCAATTAGAAGCTTGCACAACACAGGCAATGTGGTAGAAGAGCCAACTCATTGCTAACTCCCCTCCTGCGGTTCCCACCCCAGCAGATCCACGTGGCCACTTCCCTGGCTGAGTTGTCTAGTGCTGCCCCTGCCATAGTTCCCACCGCTCTGTCTCAGACAAGCCCCAACGGGACCCTCCCCTGAGCCCAGGCAGGAGGTGGAACATCTAGGGCCACCCACACTGCGCCTGTGTGCTGACCAAGACCGACCAGCTCTGCCCAGTCAACACAATCCATACTAAGCCCCTCCCACCATGGGGGGTGGCCCCTTCAGAAGAGTAGCCCCCCCTCAGGAGCTTCCTGAAGTCAGTGCTGTAGGACAAGGGACAGAGCTCAGAACACACAGCAGTGACTCTCCAGGCTGCTGGACAGTGTGAGCAAGGGGAAGCCGGCCCAGGCAGGGTAAGGCATATTGGCACAGGGGGAGGGGCACTCAGACAGGTCCCCAGTGCCAGTACCAATAGTGCCAGGGGACCCATCCTAGTGATACCTGGCACATCTCCAGGGCAACTAGGGCCCCCAACTCCCCAGGGCTGTCAGAGTTCCAGCACCACAATGGAGCCCTAATCAAGGGGCCTCCAGAAGTATGGGTGGATGCCTCACCCTCCTGCATGGGCCCTGCTCTATGAAAGAGCAAAAGGAGCCCTCCTGAGGTAGGGTGAGATAGGGTGACCAGGAAGGCAGACTGACAGAGGGGCCCAGACCTGCTGCCTGCCATCATTGGGCACCCTCTAGTCCAGCTTCCTGGCCCTACTGCCATCTGCCCCGGAGAAAGTTCAGCTGATGGCAGAGTCCCTGGCCCTTGGGCTACCAACTGCCTGTTCCCAAGTCCTTCAACAGCTATCTCCTAGACCCAAGGTCCTCTGTTCACTGTCCAACCAGGTAGAACTTCCTTTTTCCTGTGGACGGCAAGGACCAAGGTCCCAATCTGCCACTGATACTCCCCCACACGGCTGCCCCAAGGGCCAGAGCCCTCACCTGGTGCGCAGGGCCTGCCAGGCTGCGTCAATGTCAGCATAGAGGTTCTTCTCTGAGGGCCGGCCAGAGCTGATCCCATAGCCAGAGTAGTCATAAGAGAAGATGTTGCAGCCGATGCGTGTGCCCAGGCCAACATAGAAGCTGCACATCTGGCCCAGGTCCACTGCATTGCCATGCGAGAAGAGAACTGTGTACCTGGGTATGCAAGGGAGAAGGCACAGCACAGCTGACCACCCACACTGAGCCAGCAGCAACCACTGTCTTGTCTAAGCAGAGCTCCACAGCCCGGCAGGGACTACCTGGGGGATGGGACCTGAAGGCTGCTTAATCCTGTAGCCCTAGGCCTGGCTGTGGTCAGGCCTAAGGCTACAGGATTAGCCTTACAGAGGCACCAGCTGTGAGTTCAGTCTTCAACAGACACAAGTCCAGGCCAGGAGGCCAAGGGCCATCTCAGTGGTGGCATGTCCCCAGGGTACAGAACTCTGCATGAGAAGAGCCTGCTCCTTTGAGTGGATGCTCTATTGCTAGGGGCAGGACTGGGCCACCAGCAAACTCTTGAGATCCATCCTATTCCCACTTGGCCTCTGGCCAACCCAGACAGACTTGTAACAAAACAAAGGCCTGTGCCAGGTCAAGGCCATGCACCTGCCCGGCCCTACCCAGGTGGCTTCTAGAAGCACCTGCCTGACTCCTAAATAAAGGCTCGCCCTTTGGCCTTCAGGCTCCACCTGGGAAAGCTGTTGCCTCTCCACCTCACCCTCTGGTGGTCCTGAAAGCAAGAACCTGAAAGCGGGGACTCCTGTGCTTTACAAGGGGTCAGGTGGGCTGGAAGGCAGGACAATAAAGTACCCACGCACCCCAGCTGTGAGTCCTGGGAGAGGATAGCTCACCTGGCACCCGGTACACAGCGCACATACATGCAGGCGATGCGGTTGGCGCGCGCGCTTTTAGTCACGAAGACCTCGATAGTGTCCAGCTCGCGCTGGCCGTACTGGAAGTCAGCGCGCTCTGTCAGGTGGATCTTCCAGCGCCCAGGGGTGGCCGCTGAGGTCCGCAGGGGACCCGAGGGGGCAGCGCCAGCCCCGCCGGGCCCCGGCTCGGGTTCAGGTACCAGAGAGTAAGTGGGCTCGGGAGGCAGGAAGGCGAGCTTGGCGGCGATGCGGCCCGGGCAGGGTGGGCAGCAGAACAGGCAGCAGAGCTCGCTCACCGACAGGCCGTTCATGGCGGGCGCCGGGCCCGCGCCGGGCCGGGGGAGGGGCGGGGGTGCTCTGAGATGCGGGCAGCGGCAGCTCGCGGGCTGCACCCCTCAGTCCCGTTAGGAGGCCGCAGCCCGGCCCCATCGCGGTCCAAGGCGAGCCCCCGGGAGCCTCACAGCCACAGGTCTCCATGCCATACAGTGGGACACCCTGCGGGGGACACCGACATGTGGGTTCCCTCCAGGAAGCTAGGGTGGAACCAGGTGCCAGCCTGTGCCAGGCAGGGAGGAAGGCATGTCCCCACATTCACGGTCTATCTTGGTCCTCTTGGCCTGCTAACAGCCCTAGCTCACCCTGCAGTCTCTCCTGGGCCTCTGTTGCAGAATTCCTCCTATATATGCCCCCCAGCTTCTGCCATTCCAGCACCCCCAGGCCTATGCCCAGACCCTTTTGCCTGCCCCGCCAGTTTCTCCCTCAGTTCTTGAAGGAGTTATTCTCCAGAACAGGTAACAAAGGCAGCTCCAGGTTTTGAGCCAAAGGGATCCAAAGGCTCATAGACTCCCACGCAGGAGGAGGTGGAGGGGTGAGCCACAGAGCCTTGGAGCACAGAGACAGAGCCCAAGGGAGGAAACAAACACAAAGACCGGGAACAAGGACAGGATGCTTGCCAGACGCAGGGCCCCACTGGCTGGGACAATGGTTTGTCCCTGTGCTTGGGGCGGGGGGGGGGGGGGTCCTCCCCAGGGTCAGGGCAGCTGCAACCTCAGGGTTCAGTCACCCAACCTCCCGGGCCTGCCTCAAAGAGGCAGCAAACTGCAGGAGGGAAGTGAAGTGGGGGACAGGGCCTGACTCCAATAGAAACCCACATGCTCCATTTCTGCAGGACATCCTGAAATGTGTTCAAGTGACACCAAAGCCACGGCCACTGTACACAGAGCTGCCGATGGACAGATACAGAGACATTTCCAGAAAAGCCCATCACTGTCCCTTACAGCCTGGGAGGAAGGCAGTAGACTTCGAAGT
Source organism: Uromys caudimaculatus (assembly GCA_028551405.1). NCBI lineage: Eukaryota > Metazoa > Chordata > Mammalia > Rodentia > Muridae > Uromys > Uromys caudimaculatus. Next base: position 101,849,128 of record CM052707.1, read on the forward strand.
GCAATTTTGACAGGATATCCACGTACACCTGGGTTTTAGGTCACAGCATATAAATCCACAGGGAAAGAGGAACATGGTTAACAGGCAAAGGGAGACACAAGACACTCAGGCAGCTGTGGGCCCACACACACATTTCTGATCCCTGTGAATCTAAGGTGTAAGGCCAGGGACTAGGGAGAGTGATGTCCCAGTCCATAACAATTCAGGGACACACTGGGAGAATAGCTATGACTGCCAGAGCAAGGACAAAGATAGTGCCAACAAATCCCAGGTGGCAATTCTCAAAGATGCAGGTGAACCTGTCTCCAAGAGACACCAGGCCACACCTGTAACCTAGAGCACTCCTAGCATGGAGCAGGTAGGGACCAAGAAGACAGCAGGCCACATCTATAACTGGGAGCACTCCTAGCATGGAGTAACTGGGGACCAGAGACTCTGTCCAAGACCCTGACTAGCCCAGAACAGCCACATCAGGGAATGACCCTGCCCCAGATATCCACAAGGTCAATGTTTAGCGACATCAGCTTTGTAATCAAGACCTCCTCATGTAATGCCCCTTAGAACAGAGGGCTTAGAAGGATCTGTGGTCCAGTGAGAGAGAACACGTGACCATGCTGGAGGACAAGGTGAAAAGGGCCAGGAAGGGGGTGCTGTCCCTGACACTCCTGTCCCAGCCACTCCCACAGATCTTTAGGCCTGCTGGTTCCATCCACCAGTGCCACCTGAACTCTCCCCTACAGCACTCTCCAGCCACTATCATCCGTGTCAGAGTCTTCGCCCTGGCTCCCTTGATGCCTTCTGCAGCACGCACACATTGAGTGACATCCCTTTCACAGGTGTCCTCCTCCTCCTCCTCCTTCCTCCTCCTCCTCTTCACAGACCTCCTCCCTAGTCACAGATAATAAGGCATGCAACTTCGGTGTCTCAACCTGCAGTATCTTTTCTAAACAAGTCAAACAAGGGGACCTCAGTTTCCCTCCTGGGGTTGTCCCTACCTATGTGAGCACCCTGAGTCCTCCATATGGTGAGGAGCCCTCACATTCATGATTCTAGATAATTCTACAGTTAGCTAGATCTCCACCCTACAATAAGACAGTCCACGGGGGCAGGACCATGAAGATCATTAACTACCCACTTCCACTCAACAACCATGTGCAGAGCAGCCAGAGAAAAGGAAGTTGTAGAAGAAAGACATTAAAGACATAAGCCTCCAGGATCTGCCAGTGTTCTGTGGAGAGCACAGTCAGCATGTGGGACCTCATGTCACAAATGGGTGCCACTGGGTACTGTAAGCCAAGATTATTCACTCACTGCCACAAAGCCCAAGTATTGTGATCACAAACATAAAACCAGGCCCTGGTGTTACAAGCAACCAGACTACTGTAACGGCTCTAGAATGACCTACATCTGACTGTCTGCACTGGCATGCCTCACCCAGCCAGTCACAGTAGGGAGGCAACCCTCTCTAGGAGCTGAAGAGTTCAAAGAATGTAGACAGGTTGAGGGAGATGGCTCAGCAGGCAACAGGCACTTGCTACCAAGTTTGAAGATCCGAATTGGATCAGGGGACCACATGGTAGGAGAGGACTGACTCCAGAAATAGCTAAGTGACAGAGGACGGAGAGGTAAACCCGGGCGGCGAGAGAGGATTCGAAAAACTGCAAGGGCTCCCAGGGGAGCAGGGCCCGCTCAAGCTGCACCCTCAGGCTCTACTGCAGCATGAGGACTTCATCGTAGGGGTGATGAGGAACCATAAAGGAGTCCTGGGCTGCATAAGGGAAGCCTGTAGTGGCAGCCGGCAGGAAGACGCCAGGCGAGGGGCAAAGGTGCCAGCGAATGTCAGCAGACAGATGTAAGCAGAGATGGTGTGGGATAGGGGCTGGGTCTGCGGCTGGGCCCGGGCGTTTCTTGGGGCACAGCCGTGTCCTGAGGAGGTTAAGCGATTGCTCCAGGATCGCTGCACAGGGACATGGGGATGCCAGGGACAGGGTGGTTGCGCTGGTCCCACAGCCATCTCCGGAGAGCATAGGGAGGTCTCGGACGCAGGGCCCCGTTCGATTCGGCCCCACTCCGCAAACCGCCGCAGCCCGCGCGCGCCCGCCCGCACTCACCGCCGCCCGCGCCCGCCGGCCCGGGGGCCGCACTCCATGGCTCCCGGCCGCCCGCCCGTGCGTCCGTCCGTCTGTCCCCTGGGGACCCCGACCCAGCCTCCTTCGCCACCACCGCAGCTCCGCCGCGGGCGGAAGTGAGCTTGATCTAACACCGCCCCGGAAGTGATGCGAGGGGAATGCGCAAGCGAAGAGAACTCCGGCGTTTTGGGGGGGTGGGGCAAATCGCCCACGAAGCGGATTGGGTGGGATGTTGTGAGGGAGGTACATGTGCTGGAGGTGGAGCCACGAGAGGGAGGAGCCGGATTGCTTGGGCGGGGCTCAAGGTGGAAGGCGAAACCTGGTTGTGTGGGCGGGGCTCTAGTGGGGGCAGGACCCCAGTAGAAGTGAAGTTGAATGGTCTAAAGGAGCTTGGCTGGGGACAAGGTGCCTGGTGAAGGGCGGTCTAGGGGCGGGGCCTGGAATGAAGGCGAAACCGAATGGTATAGGGGCGGGGCCTGAATAGGGTGTGGCTTTGACCGGAGTACAGCGGCTTTTGGAGTATGGAGTTTGCATTCCCAGTTGGTTGATTAAACTATTCTTACCTTCCCCTTCCTTCTCATCCCCCGTCCCCTCCCTGAATTCCTGGAAGAGGCAATAAAATGAGTTTCTCTCAGGGTCTCAAGACAGGAGCTGGAGAGGTGTCCACCGTTTATGAACACTACCCTTACAAAAAACTACGGTTCGGTTCCCAGCAACCACAAGGTGGTTCTCAACCATCTGTCACTCCATTTCCAGGAGATTCCACTCCCATTTCAGGCTTCCGTAGGCAACTGACAGACACAGATAGGCAAAACACATTTACAGCTCAATTTTATTTTATTTATACATTACTGTGCCATGGAGCTCCTGTGGAGATCAGAAAACAGTTTGTGGGAATCGATTCTGTTTTACTGATTGAGTCCCTGGAATTAAACTCAGGTCCTCAGGTTTAGTGGCAAGAACCTTTTACCCACTGAGCCATCTCACTGGCCCTCTTTTTGAATTCTGTGTAGGGGCAGAGGGTGTGCTTTATCTTTTTATTTTATATGTATGTGTGCTTTGGCTGCACTCATGTGTGCACCACAAGTGTATCCAAAGAGAAGGGAGTGTCAAATTCCCAAGAACTAGAGTCATGGGCAGTTGGGTTGCTGGTGGGCTACTACATGGGTTCTGGGAAACTAACCCAGGTCCTTCACAAGAGCAATAAATGTTCTTTGTTTTGGTTTTTTTGTAGTTTTTTTCTATGTAGCCTTGGCTATCCTGGAACTCACTCTAGACCAGACTGGCCTCAAACTCAGAGATCTGTCTGCCTCTGCCCAAATGCTGGGATTAAAGGTGTGCACCTTGAATTGTGCCCAGCTGCTGTAAATGCTCTGAACCACTGAGCCATCCCTTCAGCATCCCCATTTAGTTTTTTGTTTGTTTGTTTGTTTGATTGGTTTTTTTTTTTTTTTTTTTTTTTTTTTGAGACAGGCTTTCTCTGTGTTGCCCTGGCTATCCTGGAACTCACTCTGTAGACCAGGCTGGCCTCGAACTCAGAAATCTGCCTGCCTCTGCCTCCCAAGTGCTGGGATTAAAGGTGTGTGCCACCTCCACCCGGCATCCATTTAGTTTTTTAAGACATGACCTCATGCTACAGATCAGGCCAGTTTAGAACTCATTGTATAGTTCAGGCTGGGCCCTCAAACTCAACAATCCTCCTTCCCCAAACACCAGACTGCTAGACTGACAGACATGAGCTACCATGCCAGGTTGAGACCAGTTCTTTTTCAGGCAGGAGATGATGACATCTCAGGCAGCCTAGAGTAGTACTGAACTCTAGAGAAGTCCACCACTGGACTACTGAGGTGAGGGTGGGTACCACCACATTCTGCAGACTACATCCTCATTCCTTTCTCCCCCACCCCATTCCCAACCTCTTTTGAGGTAAGAGTCTCACACAACCCAAATGGGCTTGCTCTGAAGACAAACAGAGGGGAAGCTATGCTGTGCTGCTCTGCCTGCCTCGGCCTCCCAGTTGCCAGGACAACAGAGCCTCTTGCCAGAGTTTATGTTCCACTAGGGCTCTAGCAACTGAGACTCATCTCCTGTCAGTTCTTTTCATGTATCCATTTATCTATCCATCTCTCTATCTATCCATCCATCCATCATCCATTATCTATCTATCTATCTATCTATCTATCTATCTATCTATCTATCTATCTCACTATGTAGCCGTGGCTGGCCTCCAATTCCCAGAGGCCACCGGCCTCTGCCTCCTCAGTGCTGAGATTAAAGGGGTGCACCACTACTGCCTGGCTCTTGCCTGCTTCTAGAGACAAAGTCTCTCTGTAGTCAAGGTTGGCTTCTTGAATGCTGGGATTCCAGGCACTCAGCTCCCACACCCAGCTTTATATGTAATATTCTAGGAAAATGTGTGCATGGACCAGCAAGATGGCACCTGCCAACAAGCCTGCAGTCCTGAGTTCAATCCCTGAGACCCACACAAAAGGAAAACTGGCAACTTCAGACTGTGCTCTGATTGCCACACTGTGCATACATGCAGACACACAAAAGAAATAAAATGTTTAAAATTTTTTTTTCAAAAAGTCATACACTAGGCCAATGAGATGGCTCAGTGGGGGGGAGGGGACAAAAAAAAAAAAAAAAAAAAAAACCACTGTGTCCACACCTATAGACTAAGTACCTGATTTCCATCCTCAGACCAGAGATGGTGGGAGAGAACCACCTCTCCACAGTTGTCCTCTGGCTTCTACATGTTCACCAACACACATGCCCATACACATTACATAAAGACATAAATATATGTGCAAATGAATAAAGTAATAAGGGAGCCCAGTAAGATGGGAGACACCTAAGTGGGTAGAGGCAGAGACATCAGGCCTCCTATCAATTCATGGGGGCCATGTACGGGAGAAGAGCATATACTCCATGGAGTTTCCCAATGCGGCATCTCCGTGCACACTAAATAAGTGACTATAATAAAATTTACAAATAAATACTGCATTGAATCAAAATTCCTTGCTTTTTTTTTTTTTTTTTTTTTTTTGGTTTTTCTAGACAGGGTTTCTCTGTGTAGCCCTGGCTGTCCTGGAACTCACTCTGTAGACCAGGCTGGCCCTTGAACTCAGAAATCCACCTGCCTCTGCCTCCCAAGTGCTGGGATTAAATGCGTGCGCCACCACTGCCTGGCAATTCCTTGCTTTTTAAAAAGGCTATTTCAGCCAGACATAGTGGCACATGCCTTTATTTCCAGCACTTAAGAGGCAGAGGCAGGTGGATCTCTGAGTTTAAGGCTATCCTGGTCTACAGAGTGAGTTCCAGGATAGCTAGAGCTATGCAGAGAAACCCTGTCTCAAAAAAAAAAAAAAAAAAACTTAAATTAAATTTTAAAAAGCAGGCTGGAGAGATGGCTCAGTGGTTAAGAGCACTGGCTGCTCTTCCACAAGACCTGGGCTCAATTCCCAGCACCCAGATGGTGGCTCACAACCATCCTTTTTTTGACCTCTGAAGGTACCAGGCACATACCTGATGCATAGAACATACATGCAGACAAAACACTAGCACACATAAAATTAAGTTAATGAACCTAAAAAGAATTTTTAAACTGGATAAAATAGTATAGTGGATCAGATATTTAATCCCAGCACCCAGGAGGGAGAGACAGGCTGAGTCCTGTGAATTCAAGGCCAACCTGATCTACAAAGTAAGTTCCAGGGCAGCCAGGGCTACACAGAGAAAAGAAACCCTGTTTCCAAAATAGACAGACAGACAGATGATGGATGGATGGATAGGTAGATACGTACCTAGATATAAATAGATGATAAATAGATCAATAGATAAACTATGACAAACTTTCTTTAAAATCAATCTGAAAAACCTAGGTGGTGATGGCTGCTGTCGCCATGTCCCTCTGTCTCCATGTCCCTCTGTCTCCATGCCCCTCTGTCTGTCTCCATGCCCCTCTGTCTGTCTCCATGCCCCTCTGTCTGTCTCCATGCCCCTCTGTCTCTCCATGTCCCCTGCTGTCCCCATATCTGCTCTGCAGAGAAACCTACTACAAAACCAGAATCATCCTGGGCTCTGTCCGCACTGCTCTGCCTTCACTGTGCAAGGCTCCCTGCCATGTCCCCACGCTTGCCCAGGGCTGTTTGGAGCTGCTGTTGATCAGCCTCAGATCCAAAGATCATTAAAGCAGACACTTTCTTTTCCTGGTGAATTCTCTTTTGTTTTGAGACAGGGTCTCACTATGTAGACCAGGCTGGCCATCAAACTCACAGAAATTCACCTGCCTCTGTCTACATAAAGCCCAGATTAAAGGTGCACCATTAAGCTTGGATCCTGGGGGTTTCCTTAATGAACTCTTTCTTTCAATCCTTTAAGTCCCTATAGGCCACTCTAACTCAAGACTGGGAGCAGCCAGGACTTGCTAAGCCACAGGGAGTGAAGGAAATGGGAGGGGGTGTTTGGGGGTTCGGATGACTAGGGACACCAGACAACAGTTGGTAGAATATGACTCAGCTCCCCTCTGTCTCCATGTCCTTCTGTCTTCATGAAGCATGTGTCCTGCCCTCTCTTCACAATGCTGCCCACCTACCCTGGGACTTTTTTTTTCTTTTCGTTTTTTTTCGAGACAGGGTTTCTCTGTGTAGCCCTGGCTGTTCTGGAACTCACTCTGTAGACCAGGCTGGCCTCAAACTCAGAAATCCACCTGCCTCTGCCTCCCAAGTGCTGGGATTAAATGTGTGCGCCACCACTGCCCCGCCCCTGGGACATTTTGTAAAAGGACTTTCCACTGTTGTAGCCAGACATACACCCGAAATTGCAGTGCTCTGAAGGAGGCAGAGGGATGCACAAGGTCAAGGCCAGTCAGAACTGCACAGAGACATATCAGAAATCAAACACAGGGGCTCTGAGATGATGTGGTGTGGGGCAGTGATCTGTGACAGGCAATCTGGCACCCGGTTGAGCACAGGTGTAAAATCTGGACAACCAAGTGGAACAATCCATGAGGGACCAGAAAACCTTATGCCAATGCTCCCAGGAAGCTTTGGTTCCAGTCACAGGTCACATACCACCTCTCCTCAGGTAGAGGCTTGGCCACATAGCCCCAAGCCACCCCCATTTTAATGAGACACCTAGAGGCTTAGACACACCCCTTCCCAGTTACTACTGTCTGCCTCACCTCTCCCAGAGGGGCGGGGTGGGGGGGTACAATTCCATCCAGGCCACTCCACACCCCATGCAATGAAAATAATCGTTTTAGAATTATGGACTGTCTCTTCTTCTGGACCAGCCGTGGGAAGCGAGGGATCCGTCCCTCCTGTCTAATCTCTCACAGAGGGCTTCCCAGCGCTCCAACACCCATTCACCCAGGCCTAAGCTGCTAGCCGGGCGCCTGAAGCCGCTGAAACCCAGTCTCGGTGGGAACCCCAGCTGCTCTCCAGCTAGTCAGTCTGAGGCACCCTGCAGTGACTGTGGTGCCCCAGGCTAGAGAACCCACAAGATGGCAGCCACAGGTTCCTGAGAATGACCTCCTCCCCCACCCATGGGCAGGGCCCGCAAAGGCTTCCCACAGCCCCCACCTGCCCGTCAGACTGTGTGGGAAGATGCGTGGCCACTTCCTTTGTGTCTTCTGTCCCACCCAGAGCTGCAGCGCTCAGGACAGACACGTGGGGCTTCATCCCACGGCGCCAGGCTTGTTTCCACAGTGTGGCAGGCAAAGGCATGTGCTGCCAAGCTTCAACACCTGAGTTCAATGCCCAGGAGCCACACAGTGGAAAGAGACAGATCCCGTGAGCTGTCCTCTGACCTCCACACCCACAGACAAGCTGAACATAAAGTACATGAACATAATTGGAAAGGCCACCATTGCTGGGTGGCAGGGACATTGGTGCCTTTGATTTTCAAACCCTACTTTTTTTTTTTTTAATTTATTTTATATATTTGAGTACACTGTCATTCTCTTCAGAGATACCAGAAAGGCATCAGATCCCATTACAGATGGCTGAGAGCCACAATGTGGTTGCTGGAAATTGAACTCAGGACCTCCGGAAGAGCGGTCAGCGCTCTTAACCGCTGAGCCATCTCTCCAGCCCTGTTGGGTCCTTCTTAACATCATGTTGTTTTTTCACGTGTCTGTCTCAGTGAAACTTTGACATAACTGACTTTCCAAAGAAACCATGGTACACACCTCTAATCCCAGCACTTGGGAAATTGGAAGGCAGAGGCAAATGGAATCTCTGGGTTCCAGGCAAGCCTGAGCTACAGAGTGAGTTTTAGAACAGCCAGGGTTACACAGAGAGACCCTGTCTTGTAAAACTAAACCAAAACAAAGGAACAATGGAAAAAAGAAAAATAGAAAAACAAAATCAAGGCTGGAGAGATGCTCTGGAGTTGAGGGCACTGACTGCTCTTCAGATGGCCTGGGTTCAGTGCCCAGCACTCACTGGGCACAAGCACCTGAAACTGTAGCTCTGGGCATCCTCTGTAGGCCCTGTGCACATATGGTGTGTCTTAGTCAGGGTTTCTATTCCTGCACAAACATCATGACCAAGATACAAGTTAGGGAGGAAAGGGTTTGTTTGGCTTACACTTCCAATTGCTGTTCATCACCAAGGGAAGTCAGGACTGGAACTCAAGCAGGTCAGGGATCAGGAGCTGATGCAGAGGCCATGGAGGGATGTTCTTTACTGGCTTGCTTCCCCTGGCTTGCTCAGCTGGCTTTCTTATAGAACCCAAGACTACCAGTGCACAGACGGTACCACCCACAAGGGGCCCTCCCACCTTGATCACTAATTGAGAAAATGCCTTACAGCTGGATCTCATGGAGGCATTTTCTCAACTGAAACTCCTTTCTCTGTAATAAATCCAGCTTGTGTCAAGTTGACACAAAACCAGCCAGTACAATTGACCCCTTGTCAACTTGGCACACAAGCACATCACCATTAAGCCTCAACCCTTACTTTCTTATTCATCCCCAAGATCTAAATAACTTTAAAAGTCCCACAGTCTTCCATATTAAAAGTTCAATTCCTTTAAAATATCCAATATCTTTTAAAATTCAAGGTCTTTTAAAAATTCAAAGTCTCTTATAACTGTGGGCTCCACTAAAATACCTTCTTTCTTCAAGAGGGAAAATATCAGGGCACAGTCACAATCCAAAGCAAAATCAAACTCCAACCGTCCAATGTCCAGGATCCACTCACCATCTTCTGGATTCCTCCAAGGGCTTGAGTCACTTCTCCAGCTCTGCCCTTTGTAGCACACACCTTGCCTTCTAGGCTCCAGCTGCCTGTACTCCACTGCTGCTGCTGTTCTTGGTGGTCATGTCATGGGACTGGCATCTCTAAAACACTGCTGTCTTCAACTGCAACTAGGCTTTACCAATAGCCTCTCATAGGTTCTCTTCATGGTGCCAAACCTCACCTCCTTTGCATGACCCCTTCAGTCCTGGGCCATCAATTGCAACTGAGGCTGCACCTTCACCAATGGCCTTCCATGGCCTCTCACAGTGCCTGAGCCTCAGCTGCTCTTCATGACTCCTTCATGCCTTCAAAACCAGTACCACCTGAGTAACTCTTACACATTACCAAGTCCAGCCACAGCACAAGGTACAACCTTGGCTATCTCTGGAACGAAGCCTCTGTGCTCTCAGAAAACACTTCCCAAAAGATTTCACCTCATTGA